>ML819773.1:56579-88907 GCA_009831015.1 Picea engelmannii | reverse complement strand
TAGAACTTGTGAAATTGTAAATGATTTCAGCATGAGAATGACCGTGTAGTGATTGATATGAATGAGTTGATATATGCTTAACACCGAGGAAACCGTGCTTGACTTACGTTGATAAATGAATCTCATCACGCCTAGCTGTTCTCGGGAAGTTGTCTTCCTTTATCTGCTTCTGGAAATGCCCTGGTAAGGATCTCTTCATAGAGATTCCCTCCTCGGAAATGTTCACTAAGAACCCAGAATAAGCACTTGAATGCACAGGCCTTAGCAACCCCGCACGAGGAGGAACGATTCTATTAAGGTTCCAAGATAGTAGTGTTATGAGGAGTGACAAGTTGACGGATGAGATCTCGTCGGAGGATCCATAGTCATTCACGACCATTAGATTGACGACAGTAACGCAGGCATTACACACCTTGCCCCTTGCCCTCTATCATCATGAGCAACGAGAAATTGGGATCGTAAACTCCAAGACCCAAAAGAATGAATCTAGACCGTTAGATCTCGGTCCAATTATCTTGTAAACCATTGGATCGAGAGGAGTTTCACGGAGTATAAATTCTGGAAGGGGAGCGTGCAGGAGAAATGATCTGAACCGTTGGATCTTAGATCATAGTCCCGACAGCCGTCAGATCTCGAGAAGATGCGCCGGAGTTAAACTCTAGTGTGCAGAGGAAGATTCCTAGCCGTTGATCTTGGAAGGACACGTGTCAACATCTCGGAGAAGTCATCGGGACAACAGGGTCATCGAGGTTTTGTTGAGTCTGAGAATCGAGGCCTTGTAGTTCTTGAAATCCCGATAACTGATCCTAATCATTGATCTCAGCAGGACATGTGTCAGCGTTCTGGGGAGTCGTCGAGATTTCACCCATCGGAGAAATTAGGAGTGTAGAACCGTTGCAATAGGAAGTCGTGATTAGTGAATTCTCGATAGGATCTGAGCCATCCAAACAGCAAGGACACGTGGCAAAGGATCCCGGAGAGTCGGAGTTCGGCATATCGGGGATTTCGAATACATAGAACTCTTGCCACCCAGAATCGCGATCCGCGATTTACCGATAAGATCCAAGTCGTCCGTTCACATGAGACAGGTGCCAGGGATCGGGCGCCATCAGCACTTTGTTCATTAGGAAATCAGGAAACCCGTAGACAAGTGATATGTGCGCTTTGATATCGCGATCCATGAAAACCCGATCAGTGGGGAACAACTGTCAGCTAAACGGAGAATCGAGACTTCGATGATTGGGAACCCTGGGGGTGTATGCACATTGTCGTTTGAAACCCCGTAACCCTGAAGGGATAAGGTTTTGGTCCCGGGAGTTGGTCATATGAGTGGGAGTTGAACTGGGAAGGCTAGCGCGTGACGGAGCGCATCGGGGATCGGAGAATCGCGAGTTCCGTGGACATAAACATGGTGACATCGCAAACCTCGAAACTCCGATGGGAGCATATAATTGCGGTCATATAGGAACTAGTCACGTGGACTAGAGAGCCTATCCAGAGGGGGCTAAGACCAGAGAAGGAGCTCATCGGGAATCGGGGAATCGAGAGGACAGGGACTCTCGACGGCGGAAAGTCCGAAACCTCGAATCCCAATATTGAATCGGGGATGGGTAGCTCGCTAATGCAACCTCCTTTAAGGGGGATTTCCCATTTGAGGGAGATTAACCCAAATTCAAAAAAAAAAATTAAATTACGATAGTGGGTGTGTTACAGTAGGATTCAAGGGCTGCCTTGGGAAGGCTATCAACCCTTACCTCCCAACCCTCCAGAAGACAACTAACATAGAGAGGTAGAAAATCAATCTGACGCGGGAAGTGTTATTGCTCCTCCATTAGATAACTTAGAAGGCACTTTGGACACGGTTGAAAATCCCACTACACCTGTGTCGGTAACTCCTCTCGAACCGCTTTTGGTTCATTTAGAATCCCTTGGGAACTTCATAGATGAAGAAGTCCCATGATTACCGGAGAGGATATTTACCGAAACATATATGGGATCCATAGAACCAATATTTGGTGATGAGTATAGGACTCCTTTTCATCCTAGCACCGCAGTAGAAACCAATCCCACACCTACTCGTTCTGTATGGAGGAATTCATCAGGACACGATCTCTATGAACACTTCGAATCTATTCGAGAACCCTTTCATCCTCATGACCCTCCTAGTGAAACAGGACCATCCGGTCAAACAATGAATCGCCCAGTTGATAAGGTTATCCACCCTACTGCTACACCAACACAAGTCCATCCTAATGTTGGAATCATCACCTCTACTCATCCCCAAATCACTTCAATATCTACCCCTATTTCCACAAGTTTTTACTCTACAGCGCTGCATGTTCCACCCGATCCTAATGGGACATCTTCTCACCCGAGAATGCAGACCCCTGCTAGCCCAACACAACCAGCTAGAGGGAAACCACCATCCAATGAACCATTTCCTCCTGGAGGACTACCTTTCCATGGCAGACCTACCCCTCCCGGGGGACAGTCCCCTTTTCATGCTCCTCTTGGAGGGAAACCTCTGTTTTGCAGTCAAACATCGGTCATACATCCACCACTGGCAAGAGGGAAACCCTCGTTTATTGGAAACCCTTCACAATCCTGGGGAGTATCTTCAGGAGGCACTTTTACTCAAACCCACATTGGGGGACACATGTGTAATAACCCACTAGGAGGAGTATCCAATCCTGTCCCTTCCAAAACTTCTTACGGGAAATCTTATCCAGGTGGCATCCAAAATACCACCTAGATTTCTCCGGGACCACAGTCTTATCCTCCTCATGGGCCTCATGTGTATCCCCCTCCGAGATCTACCCCTTACCATTCTCAGGGAAAAAATGCTTATCCTCCTCATGGGCAGATACATCACCCGACCTATAATGTTCAGAACCCATCGGGTTATGCCCATGTTTCTCATGCACCATTGAATCCTTCTTATCCTGGCCAACAACAACCATATGTAGGAGGACCTACTGGTTACAACTATCCAACTAACCTAGTCTATGGTCCTACTAGTGTTCCTATGCCACACCAATATCATTTTCACATTAACTGACAGCTACCTTTCCTTGCGACTATGGATCTCCCAGACTTGTCTCGGTTAACTAATGATCCTATTTCTCATTCACTGGTTTGGCCAGTCATTCCAACAAAACTTCCTTCTGATATTTCGAAATTTGACGGAAACCCTGGTGAAGATTCAAACAACCATGTGATGAATTTCCATTTGTGGTGTTCATCTAACTCCCTCATGGATGATTCTGTACGTTTGCGTCTTTTCCAGCGGACGCTTACCGGTTCGGCAGCAAAGTGGTATATTGAAATACCACGTGCTTCTTTTCATGACTTCAATTCCTTTGCCATGTCTTTCCTCATGCACTTTCAACTGCCTATTCTCTACGAGATAGGTACTGAACTCTTGACCTCCCTTCATCAAACTAACTCCGTTCATATCTCTGACCATATTCATGAGTGGAGGCGATGATGAAGGATGATCAAGGCAGTCATTCCTAACATGCTCTTGGCGGAATGGTTTACTAAATCATTGTTACCCCTGATCGCTTGCGATGTCGCTATGGGTGGTGTGATCATAGAGGAACAATCCATCACTCGGGCTCAATACTTAGATTTGGTTTATTCCCAGTCTGGTACTTTGTATGATTTGCTTCTGAATGTTGCTCGCGCTAATACCTATCCTTCTAATCCATCAGCCTCATCTCATGCGAATGGTGTTATCCATTTCGTCAAAACTCAATCTCTTTACAAATCAACTATACCCTCCTCTACCTCCCCCCAAACTCAAATCTATGAGGTGAATGCAGTTCAATATACCCCTTGACAACAATTCGAAGGTAAGAAGAAGACAAAAAATAAATAAAAAAATAATAATGAACAACCCAAAAATCAAACACCTGCTACCGAAAAGAAACCACAACGAAAACTGAAATTCCCGTGTATCATTTGTGGTGACAATCACTAGACTCGAGATTGTCCACTTCACAATGAAGTGGCCAAAATTTTCCAAGAAAAGTCACAACCCGTTTTGCTTACTCAGCCTTTTCCACAGCAGCAATCCATGGCTGCTCAAACCCCCTCTCCTGGGGGCAGTTCTAGCGATCGTAATGATGAGGCCTCGTCGAGTGCAAATATTAATCTGTTTAATGAGATCAATTTGACCACTCTCTCTAAGACCTACGACACACCAGGTAACCCTGACAAAGGAAAAGATACTAACGGTGTCAGTAGTTTACCGGATCCATCATCATCCTATGTTAGTCTTCCATCGGTTAATCCTCCATCTGGACCACTTCATATTGAGAATCCCACGTTTGACTCTATCTTACACCCTCCTAAGAGCACTATCCGCAAAGCTACTTTTAATCCTAGTTCACGTGCCGCCTAGAACTACAACATTGTTGAAGATTTGGCTCAAGCACCGTGTGCTATGTCTGTGTTAGAAGTTATACAACATTGCCCCAGTCAACATAGAACACTCTTGACCGCTCTTGGTGTTGTTGATCCTGAGTCGTCCAATCAGATCATGTTTAACCTAGATAGTTATGTGTCTCAACTCTCCCACCAACTTGATTTCCAAGTTGATGTTGTTGTTCACAATCAATAAATCCATCCAACTATTCTAGATGAGGGAGCCTCAACTTGCTTCATGTCTTTAGTGTGTTGGAAAGGTTTTAAATCACCAGCACTCAACAAATCCCCAACGATGTTACACGCCTTTGATGGGCGAGGTTTTCATCCCCATGGGATTTTACAGTCCCTGCCCATCCAATTGGGTGGAAAAACTGTTACTATTGATGTCGAGGTGGTCGATGCTCCCCTCGATTACAACTTGTTACTTGGAAGAAGTTGGTTTTATGCTATGACTGTCGTGGCCTCGTTGGTCTTTCAATGTGTACAATTTCCTCACCAGGGAAAAATTGTCATTGTTTATCAGTTGGATTTCTGCACGACCGATGCTCGCATTCCTTCTACCAACAATATTTCTTTCTCAGGAGACCAAAAGATCATGTATGAAAGTGTTGGTGTTGGCTTACTGAAAGATTCTAGCCTCATGGGTACCTTCCCTACACCACTTCCACCGACTACACATCATATTTCCACTGTCAATATGATTTCGACCGTGGCTTATCAATCTTTTGAATCATCTGACCCTTGGATTGTACCTCGTCCATTGGGATTCGATTCACTAGGTGACACTGTGCCACTTAGTCTAGCTGAAACGTCATACGTTTCTACCCAACCCTCTTCTCCCTCATCAAATTCCCAACATCTATTGGCACTTGACAGTTCCTCGATGCAACCACGATTGAGTTCCTGGTCATCTACGATTGACTGCATTTCCGAAACTTTTCCTTCGGATGAATCTATTCCGGAAATATTTCTCATTGAAAAGTTATCGTGGGATAACCACTGTCACCGATCCTCTTTTCTTCCCCCTCATGAAGAAATTTGGGCAGATATACTATCTATCCACCCTCCTGGTGTTGATTTTTCATCATCTCCCATGCTTTCAACCTCCGACGATTTGGATCCGGTAGTGGACATGGTGATTTCTTCGGTAGGATTATTGGACCCAAATCTCCTTACTCCTATCGTGACCCTCGACATGTGTTCCTTATCGATTTATTATCTTCCATCCATCAAAGATCTCTTGGAGGCCATGACCACGTTTTATCCATTGACATGGTACCCTTCCAGAGCATTATCCTCTTGGAAGCCATGATCTGGACGAAACCACGAGCATAGTTTCTCTTGTCTGTGGCAAGATCGTTCAAAAAATGAAACATAGGTGCTGAGCATAGTTCTTTTCCTGTGTCAAGCTCGTTAAAAAATGAAATAGTCCCCTCTCTTGAACCTTCTTTTCATCCACCCTTCTCCTTTTTCTCATCTACTAGAGAAATTGGTGACGACCTCAGAGCTGGTGAATGAATCGAAGCTTGGAGGGCATGTCTCTAGCCTTTGCTGATCATTTTGGAGTTAAGCCACTAGATTTCATGCTGGGGGCATACCGAGCTTAGTCTTTGTTCTTTCTCATGCTCGTAAATACATGAGAATGCATCCGGGTAGACTTTTATCTCTTTTGCAGACCTGTATGGATACACGAAAAAGGAACCCCCTGGAGTCTCCTTTAAGATCTTTTCAGACTCTCTAAACATGAAAATATTGCCAAGTGATCTTGCTTCCTTTTCCACTCATTAAACGGTTTGAAAGGGCGTCTTTCGAGTGATAATTTATCTCTTTTTCGGCCTCACGAGACTAAAAATATGAAAAAGGACAAAATTGGAGTCATCTTTAAGTTCTTTTTAGACTCTCTAAAGATGAAAATATTACCGAGCAACCTTGTTCTCTTCACGCTCGTTAAAGTATTTGAAGAAAACATCTGTTGAGCGATAGTTTATCTCTTTTTTGGTCTCATCAGACTACTTTACGAAAAGGGAACTAAGGGAGTTCTCTTTTAAGTGTTTTTCCAGACTCTATAATCATGAAAAACCTTCAAGTTTTCTGTCTTTGGACTCGCTAAACAAAACATCGACAGGCCCATATGGGATCGAAACCTTACTTCTTCTAGTTCATTAAACAAAGGAAGAGGAACTTACCGAAGGTGAGTTTTATCGAGCATGTGTTATCCTCCTCAACCTCATTAAATTAAAAAGAGGTACTCATCTATCTGGATGGGGGAAAAATTGAAAGAAGCAAGCCAAGTAGTTTTGTGAGAACATTATCAAGTAACTCTTAGAGTCACCCTTGAACCTCTGCACTGAACCAATCCTATGAGTTTTTCTTACTCCTTTGGGTCACCCAACGAAAGTCACAGTATCCATTGCATCATCGTGTTTTGGTCCATGTCATGTTTTTGTTATTGTGCCTCAGTGTTCAAGGGAAGTATCTGCCTCGAGAGTCAGCCATCACAAATATATTGTCTCAATACCCATGTCAGTCCATGTTGATTTGATCTACCAATTACATCTCTATTTCCATTTTATTTTGTTGATGGGGGATACATCAAGGCCCTCCTTCGACAAGACTATTCCTGTCAACTTCAATGCATTATCTAGGAACTAGACTTAGAAACCAGTTAGTACTTTGGGACCTGCATGCCTCAATGGCAGGCCTCCTCACATTCGACAGTGGGTTTACATCATTGACCTCTGATCAGATGATTCCACAGATGTTCGACTCCAGCTCATCCATTCAAATTCATTGGAATGTATTAGGGTACCTTGGGAATCATTGACATTAATGGTGATCTCCCTCGTGCTTGTTAACGGTTTACCTCATTAACCGGTAATCAAGTGGTTTCTGCCGTGTTCGACATCAGGACATCTATTCACATGGTTAGATTCGTACTACATCGGGATCGGTAAGAAAACCCTGGGTTGAGTGATCACCTTGATACATACTGATGCAGGCATGCTCCTCTGTGCACATCCGCTCACAGGATATTCCCTCCTTCTTGGCCGAAGAGTTCTAAGCTCTTCTAATTCCCTATCAGGAATTCTACACCCACAGTAAACTTTCACGGGACCTCCCTTCCTTTACAGATCGGGAGATTGGAGTTCGTGATTTCGCGAATCCAAAGGTCGAGCATCCGGTCCTCTCAAATACCTGAAACTCGATACGAGTCAACGCTGACCTTTCTCCTTTCGGGACTTTCCCTGTCGCAGGTTCGCCACTCACGATATCAAGCTCGTTTCACCGAACCCCGAACCCCGATGTGTCAATACTCCGATGCACACACACGGGTTGACTTTTCAACGTCTCATCACCTTTGTTGGGATTTCAGACTTCGTGGAATCGTGAATCCTGATGCACTTGTTCGGGACTTTACTTTCCCCAAACTCCAAAATGGTGTGCCACCTGTCCACCTCACCGACTCTCATGGCCCACACTATTTTCATGGTCGTCGGGATATCGCGTTTCACGATTCCAAACTGCAAGGGTATCCTGTCCTCAAGAATTCCAATACTCTAAACCCCGACTTCACCAGATCTTCTGACACGTGTCCCAAATGATGGATGGTTCAAATTGAACCTCGAACTTCACCCAAACCCAAAGTCTACTTACTTCACTCGTATGAACCCCAATGACCGAATCCCCGGTTGAGTGATCACATGACAGGTGTCCTTCTTGAGATCCATGGCTATGATCCCCTCGTTGTTTTGGAACTCAAAAGGTCTCAGACTCTTGACTTCTGGACCTTCAATATACCGATGACTCCTGATTCTTGCCACCTGTCCCAATAGATGGACGGCTCTGAACTCGTCGATATTTCCACAATGGATTTGCCGATCTCTGGTCCATGGGATCCCCGATTTCTTGAACTCCAACCCCTCAATATCTCGATGCTTCTCCTCTACTCACGGGGACTTAAATCCTGGGAAACTCCTGTCGAATCGGCGATTGACGGGTAACTATGTGCAGATCCGGCGGCCCCTAATCTCCTGAGCTTGGACTCCAGACGCAACCGTAACCTCCCTGCTCCTCTAGTAGATCTGACGGCTGGTGGGATTTCTGGAATCCTCTTCACAAGATCCTAGATTCCCATCCTCCCCTTTTGATGACTTCGTGAAATGAACCAAGGACTCCTTCTTGGACTTATCCGCTTTCCCTACAAACTTCAAATTTCCTTCAATGTTTTCAAAGGATTTACTCCTCCAGAGATTTTCTCAACTTCGAGCCTCAAAGAGGGTCCTTGCACACACTCCTTGCGGCAACCTTCAGATATTTCCAAATATCTAAGAACTTTTCAACTCTGCACACACCTGCAGCAACAGTCCTTCAATACTTCGCTCAGATTCACAACTGAGACTTTCCTTAGCCTGCGCACTCCTTGCACGGCTCCTATAACCCAATTTCACTTCTAGGTGAACGAGAACAAGAGTTAAACTATCTGAGCCTTCTATCAACGCACTCTTTACGGACGACTTCAACTGCACTCCTTGTAGGAATACTTTCTCAGATAGAGAAACAATTGAAACTCATTCCACTTCCTCTCTCATATTTCAAACACTCAGCAAGAAATCATTCATACATAGCATGTAAAACAAATGCATAACAGGAAGTAAATACTCATGAGCATAGCATTCAACATAAATACACAGAGAAAAAACACAAAACCATGGATTTGAATCAACTTCTTCTATTAATTCAAGCTCTGTACATGGGTGTTCTTCCATATCTCTTTGCATGCTCTTCTTCTCAATGATCAAAATTATTTTACAATGCACAATGAGGGTGTCTATATCTCGTTTCCCTCTTTCCTTCTAAAATTGTCTAATCTAAAATTAAAATCCTATCTACCTGCATTAACTATATTAAATGTCATCTATCTACTAAGTACGAGAGCATATGGCTCAAGGTCCCAATTACATTTACAATTGCACTTCATTAAATCTCCTCATTAATGTTCGCACAACAGTTTCAAGGCGTTTTCAAAAATTTGTGTTGGCTTGTCCAACTGTCCACTTGCATTCCGCGCTGGCTCACTTGAACTGGGAGATGCTCCTGCATCATACTCCCTCGCTTGAAAATTTTCATGGGCTCCTATCCATGAGCTCCTGCACGGTATGTCCATGCTTCAGAATCTCTGCTTCAGTCTCCCAGCTGGCATCTTCAACTGGATGGCCCTTCCACTTGACCAAATATTCAAAATATTCTTTCCTTCTGGTCTTCTTACCCACTCGTTTATCCAGTATCTGCTCCATCTTTGGCTTATCTGCAACTGGCATCTGCTTTTTCCACTAAACCTCTGACTGATCATCACTTGTTCTTGCTTCCTCAGCTTTGTAAGGGTACAAATCTGAGACATTGAATATCGGAGAAATTCTGATCCCATCAGGTAATTCAATCTCATAAGCATTTTCTCCCATTTTCTTCAAGACCTTGCAGGGTCCTATTTTCTTCATATTCAATTTGTTATACGTTCCTCTCAGGAACCTTTCCTTCCTTAGATGTGCAAGAACCAGATCACCAACCTCAAACTGAAGCTGTCTTCTATACTGATCGGCTCTACGTTTATATTCTTGGCTTGATTTCAGCAGTCGCTCCTTCACCTGGTTGTGAATTTATTTCATCGCCTCAGCAAATTCTTCTGCACTAGCGCTCCTAATTGCATATTTTTCTTAATCCCTCAATTCAGAAATTCCCCTCGGCTGCATGCCATAAACAATCTGAAATGGACTTTGCCCTGTACTCCTGTTCACTGAGTCGTTATACGCAAACTCTGCCTGCGACAATATATTGTCCCAATTGTTGTGGTGCTCTGTCACCAAGCTTCTCAGCAAATCTCCTAGACTTTTGTTTACCGCTTCTGTCTTTCCATCCATCTATGGATGATACGTTGAACTAAACAACAAGTTAGTTCCCAGCTTCTTCCACAAGGTTCTCCAAAAATTCCCTATGAACTTCGTATCTCTGTCTGAAACTATGCTCCTTGGTAAGTCGTGAAGTCGAATGACTTCTTTGAAAAATAGGTTCGCGATGTGAGTCGCGTCACTGGTTTTCTGACATGGGATAAAATGTGCCATCTTGGAAAATCTATCCACCACCACAAAGATCGAATCAAATCCTCTTTGTATTATTGGCAACCCCAATACAAAATCCATGCTAATCGCATCCCACGGCCTCTCTAGTATGGGCAATGGTTTATAAAAACCCGTATTCTGCTTCCTCCCCTTCGAATGCTGGAAAATCCTGCATCTGTCCACAAATCTCTTGACCTTTGATCGCATCCCTGGCCAAAAGTATGAATCGCTCAAGTTTTCAAATGTTTTGTCATGACTGAAGTGTCTGGCCAATCCTCTGCTGTGTTTCTCCTTCAGCAAGTTCTCCCTCATGGAACAATTTGGAATACACAGTTGATTGCCTCTGAATAGCAATCCTTCCTGGATCATGTATTTGGCCCACTGGATTCTATCTCTGAGAACTGGATTCTCAGTTGCTTCATACTCTTCCTTGAAGTCTGGATCATCTACGTACATGCCTCTGAGGTCATCAAAACCCAATGTTTTGACTTTGAATTCCTGCAACAGAAAACACTTCCTGCTCAAAGCATCAACAACTTTGTTAGCAGTACCAAAAATATGTTTAATCACAAATGTAAAGTTTTGCATGTATTCAACCCACTTAACATGCCTCTAATTCAACTTCTCCTGTTGAGTCACAAACTGTAAGGCATGGTTATCACTATATAAAACAAATTCCTTCGGAATCAAATAGTGCCTCCACTTTTTCAATGCTTGAATGATGGCATAAAATTCCTTGTCATATGTGGAGTAGTTCACTTTCGCTTCATTTAGCTTCTCGCTAAAATATGCAATTGGCATGTATTCTTGACTTAAGACCACTCCAATCGCAAATCCGCTTGCATCGCACTTCACTTGAAATGTTTTTCGGAAATCCGGCAACACCAAAATAGGTTGTTCCGTGATCTTCCTCTTCAACAAGTTGAAACTCTTCTTAGCCTCTTCTGTCTAGTGAAAAGATTTATGTCTTTTCTTCACTGTATCCATCATCGCTACGCTGATTCCACTGAAATTCCTGATGAATTTTTGATAGAAACTAGCCAATCCATGAAAACTTCTCACCTCGAATATATTCCTTGGTGATGGACAATTCTTGATCACTTCCACCTTATCTGGATCCATCCTCAACTCATTTGTTGAAATAACAAACCCCAAGTAGATGATATTTGTCTTCATGAATCAGGATTTTTTCATGTTTATCAACAACTTCCCTTGCTGTAATCTCTGCATCACTGTAGCCAAATGCTTCAGATGCTCCTCTATTGTTTTTCTAAAAACCAGTATGTCATCCAAATACACGATGACAAATTTCCCGATGAACTCCTTCAGGACTTCGTTCATCAACCTCATGAAGGTAATCGACACATTTGTTAAGCCAAAAGGCATAACAATCCATTCATACAAACCCTCATTCGTCTTGAATGTTGTCTTCCATTCATCACCTTCTCTCATGCGAATTTGGTGATATCCTCTTTTCAAATCAATCTTCAAAAAATATTTGGCTCCGCTCAAGCAGTCCATCAGATCATCCATCCTCGAAAATGGAAATCTGTTCTTGATGGTTATTTTGTTGATCGTCCTTGAGTCAGTACACATCCTCCAGCCTCCATCTTTCTTTAGACTGAGTACTGTCGGAACAACACATGGACTCAAGCTTTCCCTAACTAATTCTTTGTCCAACAAATCCTGGACTTGTCTTTTGACCTCTTCATTCTCTTGCAGCGCCAATCTGTACGTGGCTTTATTTGGAAAATTGGCTCCTGGTATGAGATCAATATGATGACTCACACTTCTCATCGGTGGCAAAGAACGAGGTAATTCGTCCACTACTATGTCAGCGAACTCTTCCAGCAGTTCCTGAACCTCCTCTGGTAAATCATCCACTCTTGTGCTAGTCAGAACAATCTTCGGTTTTCTGACCACAATGAACTGTGGATCCTCCTTCTTCTTAACCTCAGTAAGGATTTCCTTCCCACTCATGAGAAGTACAGTGTTGCTTACTTCTGGTTTCACCTCCTTATCTTTAATTGGAAGCAACATGTATGTCCTCTCATTCTTCTCTAGGGTGTATGCATTCATTCTCCCATCATGAATCACATTTTTGTCATATTTCCATGGTCTATCCAACAATAGATGACAAACATCCATAGTAATGACATCACATAATATCTTATCATTATATCCACCTATCTTGAATTCATCTAAGCATTGTTTGGTGACATTTACTTGGTGTCCTTTTTGTAGCCACGAAACTTTATATGGACTTGGATGATCAGTCATCTCCAGCTCCAACTTCTCTACCATCTCGGTTGAAACGAGATTATTCGTGCTACCACTGTTTATAATGACCTTGCATACCCTATCCTTGGTCTTGCAAGCAGTCCTAAAAAGTTTGGTCCTCTGGACTGAACTTTCCACTTCCTTCTCTGGTGTTAAGAGAACTTTTTGCATCATCAGTGACCTTCTGCCTACAACTCTTTTGCCTCAACATCTCACCTCTGTGCTTCGGTGATGTGAGCTTCTCCACTGTCCTTCCTTTTCTCTGGACACTCGAATGAATTGTGCCCATTTTTCCCACACGTGAAGCATGTGATTACTCCACCTCTTCCTCTTCCTCTACCTCTGGTATGATGAAACCTATTATTATCAGCATATCCTCCTCTCTGCTCAGTATGTTGTTCTCTTTTCTCAGCGTATTGCCCTCACTATGAACTTCCACCTCTCTCTACTCGAGTCTGAGGTTTCTTCCAGTCTTCCTTAGGATTCTGATATTTCTCTTGGGTAACCAATTTTCCTCTGGGCTGAATTATGCCGCGGCCCCTTTGAACTTTCTTTTGGCTCAGCTTCTCTTCAGCTTTCAGATCCATTTGATAAGCATCTTCCACGATTCGGATGGTTACCATGCTCATCTCATCCTGAATCTCATATCTCAGGCCATTCATATACCTGGCCACTTTTTCGTCATTGCTTTCACGATGACCTGCCCTGATATTCAACCTGTAAAACTCTTCAGTATATTCCTTTACTGACATCAAGTTCTGTCTCAGGTTCTGCATCCTCCTGAACAAAGAAATTTGATAGTCCCTGGGAATGAATTTTTCCTTCATCTTTGCAATCATCCTGTCCCAGCTCTTAATTTTCTGCTTTCCTGAATTTCTTGTCCTCTTCAATATCTTCATAGTCAAAGTAGGTGTCTAGAGATCTAATCCAATCTAGAAGCTCTTCTACATCCAGATTTCCCTCATAAACTGGAATGTCCATTTTTACCTTTTCATCCATTCTTGCAACATCTTTAAGTAAGCGCTCTTTTGCTGCATCTTCTGCAGGGATTTCTTCTTCTCCATGTCCAGCATCATCTTCATTTTCAGACTCACTGATATCTCCTACCTCAGTTGTGCGCCTTTCTACTTCTGGATTTTGCACTTGCCTACCCCTTCCTCTGGACATTTCCCTTTCCTCATTTGGATCGGGTGATTGTCTATCTCTTCTTCTCGACGGCATGGTGAATTCTCCTTTTCCCTGCTACAGAAATCAAAGAATCTTTTCTAAGATCTGATACCACTTGACGCGGGTGCACTCCTCTGTGCACGTCTACTCACAATATCTTCCCTCCTTCTCGACCGAAGAGCTCTAAGCTCTTCTAATTCCCTATCGAGAATTCTACACCCATAGTAAACTTTTGCAGGACCTCCCTTCCTTTACAGATTAGGAGATCGGACTTCACGATTTCGCGAATCCAAAGGTCAAGCATCTGGTTCTCTCAAATCCCCGAAACTCGATACGAGTCAACGCTGACCTTTCTCCTTTCAGGACTTTCCATGTCATGGGTTCATTGCTCATGATATCAAGAAAATCGTTTCACCGAACCCCAAACCCTGATGTGTCAATACTCTGATGCACACACACGGGTTGACCTTTCAACATCCCTTCACCTCTGTCGGAATTTCAGACTTTGTGGGATCACGAATCTTGATGCTCTTGTTTCAGGACTTTACTTTCCCCGAACTATGAAACGGTGTGCCACATGTCCACCTCACCGAATCTCATGGCCCACACTATTTTCGTGGCCGTCAGGATATCGCGTTTCATGATTCCAAACTGCAAGGGTATCCTATCCTCAAGACTTCCGATACTCCGAACCCCGACTTCGCCAGATCTTATGACATGTGTCCCAACTGATGGATGGTTCAGATCGAACCTCAGACTTCACCCAAATGCAAAGTCTACTTACTTCAGTCGTATGAACCCCGATGACTGAATCCTTGGTTGAGTGATCACATGACACATGTCCTTCTTGAGATCCACGGCTATGATCCCCTCGTTGTTTCAGAAATCAAAAGGTCTCAGACTCTTGACTTCTGGACCTCTGATATACCGATGAATCTTGATTCTTTCCACCTATCCCAATAGATGGACGGCTCTGAACTCGTCGGTATTTCCACAATGGATTTTCCAATCTTTGGTCCACAGGATCCCCGATTTCCTGAACTCATACGCCTCAATATCCCGATGCTTCTCCTCTACTCACGGGGACTTTAATCCTGGGAAACTCCTGTTGAATCGGCGATTGATGGGTAACTATGTGCAGATTCGGCGGTCCCTAATCTCCTGAGCTTGGACTCCGGACACAACCGTAACCTCCCTACTCCTCTGGCAGATCTGACGGTTAGCGGGACTTCTCAAATCCTCTTCACAAGATCCTGGCCGCCCATCCTCCCCTTTTGATGACTTCGCAAAATGAACCAAGGACTCCTTATTGGACTTATCCGCTTGCCCTACAACTTCAAATGTCCTTCAATGTTTTCAAAGGCTTTACTCCTCCAAATATTTTCTCAACTTCGAGCCTCAAAGAGGGTCCTTGCACGCACTCCTTGCGACAACCTTCAGATATTTCCAAATATCTGAGAACCTTTCGACTCTGCAGACACCTGTAGCAGTAGTCCTTCAATACTTCACTCAGATTCACAACTGAGACTTTCCTTAGTCTGCGCACTCCTTGCATGGATCCTATAACCCAATTTCACTTCTGGGTGAACGAGAACAAGAGTTAAACTATCTGAGCCTTCTGTCAACGCACTCCTTGCGGATGACTTCAACTGCACTCCTTGCAGGAATCCTTGCTCAGATAGAGAAACAATTGAAACTCATTCCACTTCCTCTCTCAGATTTCAAACACTCAGCAACAAATCATTCATACATAGCATGTAAAACAAATGCATAACAGGAATTAAATTCTCATGAGCATAGAATTCAACATAAATACACAGAGAACAAACACAAAACCATGGATTTGAATCAACTTATTCTATTAATTCAAGCTCTGTACATGGGTGTTCTTCCACAACTCTCTACATGCTCTTCTTCTCAATGCTCAGAATTATTTTACAATGCACAATGAGTGTGTCTATATCCCGTTTCCCTCTTTCCTTCTAAAACTATCTAATCTAAAATTAAAATCCTATCTACTTGCATTAACTATATTAAATGTCGTCTATCTACTAAGGACGAGAGCCTATGGCTCAAGGTCCTGATTACATTTACAAGTGCGCTTCATTAAATCTCCTCATTAATGTTCGCGCAACAGTTTCAAGGTGTTTTCAAAAATTTGTGTTGGCTTGTCCAACTGTCCACTTGCATTCCTCGCTGGCTCGCTTGAACTGGGAGATGCTCTTGCATCACATAATTTGCCCAGGTTGCGATGGAGTTTCTTTTGAACAATGACACATATATTGTTACATAGATCCACTTTGTATTGGTCGTGGCTATGTCTTATCATCTCGTAGATGCACTGTGTATTCTTTGTGGCTACGATCAGTTCAGGTCATGGGAGTATAGATCCACAGTGTATTTTCAGTGTCTATACCTTTTATCAATAAAATTATGGATCCGCGGTGTATTTTATGGTGGCCATATCTTGGAAGTATTGATCACCCAAGCATAGGTATCCCTGCCTTGGGTTTGAAACATGTCATAATATTTGTTGGATGTTTGTGTGCAGCTTCTGTCAGGTTCTCCACATCTATACCCTTGCTGGAAAGTCTACAAATCATTTCAGTTATCAGTTCTCATCTTATAACTTCATACTTTGGGGGGCAATATGTTACACATAAAAAATACTCACTTGGATAGTGTCACAAGTGTCATCATTACAAAGGTTGCAAGTGTTGCATTTTTCTCACAAGTGTTGCAAGTGTCAGGGAAGCATACTGCCATGATGCCTATGTCGTTCCTGTAAAAAACATCAGGAGGACACTGGGCACATGTCAAACACTTGATTTGGAAGAGGAGGAAAGGTTAACTGGGCTCATGAGCCTTTTTCCATCTGAAAACACTCAAAAAAACTAAGTTTTGGAGGAGAGCACTCCCCTATACCTCTTCTGGGAGTGTTGGTGCCCCCCTTTACATTGTCTAGGAGCGTTATAAAGCTCCTTTGGCCCTTCTGGGGAGTGTTGGTGTCTTTAGGAGTGTTGGCTTCCCCATTAAGCCTACTGGGGAGTGCTATAGCACTCTGATGGCCCTTTTGAGGGAGCGCTGCCTATTCTGGGCAGTAGTTAAGTTGTTGAGATGAATGGGGGAAGGATCATTTCATTCTTCGAAGGCAGTTGGATTCGAATCCCTAGTCCAGTCATGATCTTAGGGAAGATCCTCAACTGAAGGATATACATTCTACATCAATTTTTAAAATCCTCTTGACTGCACTCTGAGCATCCAATTCTTGTTGGTTGCGCACTTCTTACGGAGTCTATGGTATGTTCTGGAGCTCTAATTCCACAACCCTTTGTTGAATATCCTGAATAACTTCAGCCAGCTTCATCACTTGACGCTCTATGGGCTCTTCGGACTTCTGCTCTAAGCCGGTCACAGAGAAAAATTCTCTGTTGACTTCTTCTTCAATTCCGATCTGCTTCGCAAGCAACAACTCTTTCTCTTTTTTGACCTTCGCTCAGTCTTCTTCAATTTGTTCTTGGAGATCATTCTTCTCTTGTTGCGCTACTTGACGTTGCTCAATAATTTCTTCCTGTGCCTTCTTGAGGTCCTGGGTGGCCTGTTCTTTTTCTCCCTGAGCACGTCGAAGGCATACTTCGACTGTATCAGCAATATTGCGGAGCTGGACTGATTCATCTCCTTCTTTTGATGTTCCTTCTGGCAGAGGCATATTAGAGATTGCTCGGCTAGACTACATTTGTTCCTACTTCACTTCCTGCTTCTCTATTATTTCCTTTGAAGCATCATTGACCGTTGTAACAATGAAATCAAATTCATCCAATGTGAGGGTAGCTCCCAGCTTAGTTACAGGGGTTCTTGGTTTATTTTTGGAGGAAGACTTCAAAGGTGAAACCTTCCTTTTCTTGGATGAGTCTGCTTCGTCCCTAGGTGGAGGTACTTCGACTTGTTGTTGCTCAGATTCTGCAACTTCTTCATCATCAACTTCTTCATCTGGTGTAATGGAAGTCGTCCTTACATATCTGTTATCTATATCCTGAACCTCTTTGGGCTTCTTTATATTTTTTGTCTTCTTTTTTCTACTGGGCCCAGGTGTATCTTGTGCAGCTTTTGGGTTGTCGATGTCTGAAATTTCTGCGGGGTCTGCTAAAACAAGGAGGTCCGTCGAACACTCCTTGGTGATCTCTTCCAGGTCTTCTTCTATCAGCTTATAGTAGGACTGGAGTTGTTCTTGGTGCTCATCAACGTGTGGGGTTAGGTATATAAAATGGCGGTCCGCGTTGAACTTTATCAGAGGTTGAAACCTCTGTAAAGTGTTTGGGGTTATGTGAGGTTCACTCCTTATGACTTCTTTAAGTTGATTATAATATATGTGGAAAACAACATTTGATTGTCATTGAACTTTGCAGCTAGTTGCTCAAAAGGTTCAAGGTCTAAGAAAATTGTGCCTTCTAGTAGCTCCCATGCAACAAACGCGATTAGTATTAGGAGCCAACTTAAATGGAATTCGTTCCCCTGATCCTGAGCTTCTCTGCAGTCAATATCCAGTTGATTCACCAAGTACTTTGCCCAGTTCATCTGTAGTCCCTCTACGCACTTTCTTGTGAGGTCAACTACGAATCCTGATACTTGTGTTGGTCGATTCTTATGTACCAACTTCCCTACGATTAGTTGGCATGCAAGGCAAACTGTGCCACTTTCAATAGAAGCTACCTTATAGCCTCTCGTGCCTTTCTCAACATCACCATAGGCCTTTTTTATCTTTTGCGCAAGAGCGTGGTCTATGGTCTTTCCAAGATAGTACTCATGGGGATCAGGGCCCTGCATGCTAAACCCAGTGATCCTATTGACCAGTGATCCTCCATGGTAACTTGATAGCAGTAACTTTACACAAGAATTCACCTCCTGGTGTCTGTCGAAGTGCGGTATTTTCATAATGTTTAGTAGAGTAGATTGCGCGAGGTTCATCGTCAATTACTACGAGACGAGCTTTGAGTTCATGCCCTTATTTCACGTCAAGTACTTATATAGGGAAAACATGCTATAAACTTTACGGTCCCCTAGGTTCAAGTCACAAAAATTCAACGTTGTAACCTTGTCTTGATCTACGCGGTAGGTGCATACTCCCTTTAGTAAATATGCAGTTACTAGGGTATATTCAAAATCTCTAGGGGCACTGTTCCTGTTAATCTCATCACTCAAAGGGGTTATGTAAGCTGGTAGAATGGATGGCACTAACTTTTCATTGGCTATGTCATCCTTATGCTTAGTTCTCCTCTCTACACCGGCTCGAGATGTTCCAGCTCGAGAAGTCGATGGGGAGTCTTGCACTCCTCTCGTCGATGAGGCTTGGACTCCTATGGACATTCTTCTTTCCAATATGACTCTCTTAGTCATTAAATCGAGAAGGACTTCTGTGATGGATTCCTCAAGCACGATGAGCTCGTCATACATACGCACTCGAAAAAGATAAGCAGGGTCATGATGATCTCAAAACACTACACTAGGGTGAACGATATGCTTGCAATGATCACTGTATACAATTACGAGTTATGCAGGCTTCTAGTTTTCAGTTGGAAAAAGTGTTCTTCGTGTGCAGCATGACGATCTAAATAGAAAATTCATCAACAGTCTAGTTGCAATGGGTATGAAGCTTCCGTGAATGTTGATCCATCCGTTATGGCATGGTCCAACAGTCTAGTGGTGATCCTTTAATGGTTTTCTATCCGTTCGGGGTGGAAGTCGAATAGGTATATCGGTCCAACGGCTATATTGTTGTGCCATGGAAAAGTGCCAGATGTCTCTATTTTGATATCTCGACGAAGCTCAATTCTTGCGATTTTTCCTTCTGCGAAGATTCCTCTGGAACCTTCTGTAACTTTTTGATCTTGGCTCTCTTCTTACTTAGCTTCCTAGCCTTCTTCCCAATGAGCTTCGTCTCGGTCATCCTTTTTCCATTCTGAGTCTTATATTCTCTTGACATAGTCACTTCGCACTGCTGAGGTTCTTTCTTCAGATCCAAGGATAATACTCCTTCATTATATGGATTAGGTATTTCAGTCTTCTTTGGTTCCTCTAATGCTCTTATAGCTTCGACACCCAGGTCCCTGGTATTCAACAACTGAGATCTGTTCTCTTGTTTTTCCATCAAGTAGGCGATCCTTCTAGTCATAAATTCCATGAGTTCTTGTTTCTTCTGTTCTAGGGCTTCCTTTTCTTCTTTTCTCTAGATCTGGCCTTTTTCAATCCAGATCTTGCCTAACAAATATGGAAATGGGGCATGGTCCTCAATAAATCTAATAACTTCAAACTCTTCCTCTGTCGAAGCTCCATGGGTACTCATAGCTATCTGGGTAATTCTTCCACATAGGGTTACCACTTTTCCTTTAAAAAACCCTATTCTTCCTAGTGAAGGAACCATAACAAGCCTTCCTATGGTTTTCCAAGTACTTTATGTCATAATTTTCATCTGTTTTCCCTCATCTAGAGCACAATTGATGTCGAAGTCTCCTAATCTTACTTCAATTTTCTCCTTTTCTTTGAAGATCTCTGACAAACTGACATATTTATGCTCATCCAGGGTTTCTTTCTTTTAGTAACATAATATTTGATTCTTTCTGGGTTCTTCTATAATCTTAGTCTCTTGACCTTGCTCCATATTCAACTTTTCAAGTCTAGTAATCATTCTAGGGAAATCTAGTACTTCATGGTCCATAGCCTTACAACAGAGGCAACTAGGGTTTCTCCCAGGGCATTCCTTAGCAAGATGTCCTGGTCTTCTGCAACTATAACAAAGAGTTAATCCTCTCTTTCTCTTCCATGATCCCCAACTTTTCTTGTACTGCGCGCTAGGATCATGATGGCTAGCCCGCAAAAATTTATGTCTAGGATCCTGCATCCATTGGTTAGTCCAAAAATTCTTTCTATGCATAGGTATAACATATCTTTCATTATTCTTATCAGATCTATTCATATCAAACATTCTTTCATCTAATAATGCCCTAGTTTTCAAGATAGGACAAAATCTATCAAGCATGCCTAAATCCATACTTTAGAAACAAAAATTTTCACTTCTTTTACTTCTATAGATTACAAAGCTTCCAGATCTAAGAAATTTTAACTATTCTTACCTTTATCAGAGCACAAAGCTTACAGATCTTACCTCTTTCTGTAGATCTAACTTAGAAACTTCCACTTTAACCTTTCTTAGAGAGAAAAGCATTTAGATCTAACTTCTTTTCTTCATATCTATCCTTCCTTCTTCAACACGGATCTTTTCGGATCAAGTGGATCATTGTGCACTAGGGCACAGGTCCATGCACAGAGCTTTTACAATTCCAGGATAGACTTTCTGCACAAAGCTTCTTCTTCCTCGGTTCCCAACAATCACAGTTTTAGATTCCGACAATGCAACCATTTGTTGGCACAGGGGCAGACCCAGGGTTCAATGCTTCAATAGTGCACTCAAAAAACCCTAACTACCAGCCCTTTCGGCAACACCTACGAAGTAGATGAAGTCTCACCCGAGGTAGAGGTAGGGGTGGTTGCAAGACTCAGGTGTCTACAAAATTAGTTGGGGGCACAGATCTGTGATTCTAACACTTAGCAAACACTTTAGCATAGATCATTTACCAGTGTTTAACCCTCATGGTACTCCGCAGATGGCGCAGAGCACCACAACATTCACTTAGATATAGGTTAAGTTATCACTTAGCAACAACAAAATAGGTCTAGCACTCAAAACTTTCATATATGTCAGATCTACAACCATACATCTAAGAAGCACAAAGAAAAGTAGACCTATCTAAGTATATCATATCAAATTACATAGCATAATCATGTCAAAGAACAAAAATGGGAAGAGAAAAACACATTAGGTTGAGGCACCAAGCACAACACACAGGTTTACCGTGGTTCACCCCCACCCTGGGGCTACGTCCATAAAGTATTCCTCTTCTTTATTAGCTTTGGTCAATCTGATTACAACATAGAGATCAAACTTGTACTCCACATAGGACAGGAAATCCACGCGCACCTCTCCAGGTCCTCCTTCCTCGAGTAGATCTAGCACAGAGCCTTCTTGCAATCTGTGCACTCAACACTTACAACACTTTCACTCAACTCTACAAGTCGGCCACACAGTATACACAAATCCTTTTCTCACAATTAGCTTATTGGCCTCTCTTACATTGCCTAGCTACTTCTTTATACTTTACAAAATAGGCCTAAACATGGGTAAAACCATGGGCCGACATCCCATACCCATTATATTATCCCCAAAAACCCAAAAAGGACCCAAGAAAGGGGTCTAGCTTCAACGATCTCTGCTTCGCATTGCGCTCCATCTTTGACAAGCTGTCGAAGTTCCAAAAATGGTCAAATGTGACCAAGTGTTTCTTCAAACTTGGTCAACGACCAATAGTAAGCATAGGTACGTAGGTAGAAATTTTTGCATTCATTGTATTATACCATCTGCATTGCATTTTAGAATAGTTTTCTTTCACATTCACACTTATGATTGCTTTATTTCAGTCCTATATATATATATATATATATGTTGGGGTGGTATTTGTTGAGAAAATTATATGATAGTAATTGCGACACAAATTATCAATCTGGAGTCGTAATCTTATGAGATGTACATAAAGTATATGTAGGGTAAGAGGATTTCTAATCTATGCTAATGATTGAAAATAAACATGTTAAACTACTGTCGTTGAATCTAAATCTAAGAAAGCACAAAATATACGACTAATCTATGAAAGGAAACTATCTTAATGCTACATAAACTTGAGACTAAAACTGAATCTACAAAATCAAATGAGACATAATCTAACTATCAAAGAAAAAACTTAATCTAACTATGAAAGCAAAAACTTAATCTAACTACGAAAGCATGAAATCTATGAAAACGTGAAAGTGCGTAAATTAAATCTAATGAAAGCATTTTGAAAACATCTACAACAATACACGACAAAAAGGTAAATGACAAACCACTATGAGAAAGTAAAATCTTGCATTAAAACAATCCAATACATGACAAATAATGAAAATCACTATCTCAAAACTACAAGACTATGAATCAAAGCTCAATCACTCTATTCTTTTCTTCTCTATTCTAGAGAGAGGCCTCCTCCCAAATGAGGAGAGAACCCACTTATTTATACATGAATAAAGATAACAAACTCATAATTACTGATCCACTTTTCTGTCAACTTATCCCTTCAAATCCTCCACAAATATCTTAGATAAGATATTCTATCCATGATCTTCTCCTTGAAGTTAGCTTGAATGATTATCTCCAAATCAAAGCTTGAAGATGAAATTCGAATTTGAAGCTAGTTGGTGATTTTTTACTTTGTGAAAATCTTCAAATATGCCTGTAGTCATCACAAAACGCATCCAGCTTTGAGATATAATGAAAATATGTTAATTTTCTAATATTTAGTCACAAATTCTCTTAAAAATACTCAAAATAAATAATTTGGAAAATGAAGATATAAACCCATATGTGTTATGAAAGTGGTGGAGATTAATGGTTTTATGGAAGGATAAGATAAGAATGAGGTGATAAATGGTGTATGATCAAGGAATAAAAGGTGTATTTATGTGGTCCAACATTCCCCCCAACTGAACTTGTTGCATGTCCCTATGAAACTGTGCATGAATTTT
Organism: Picea engelmannii; assembly: GCA_009831015.1. Classification (NCBI taxonomy): domain Eukaryota; kingdom Viridiplantae; phylum Streptophyta; class Pinopsida; order Pinales; family Pinaceae; genus Picea; species Picea engelmannii. Next base: position 65,247 of record ML819773.1, on the reverse strand, counting down.
TCTTCAAAACTTGTGGCATCTTAGCTGTAGCTTACATGATGGTGATGATGTATAACAATAAATCATTTCATGCTAAATGATACATGAGTGGCAGATAATTTTCTTATGGTTGGTTCTTGTGTGACAACCATCAATATGACAAATGTTGATTCTTGTGTTAACAACATTTGTTCTTTTTACTTATTTTCTTGTTGCAACTCATAATATTAGAAACATGCATGTACTGGAAATGATAAGTCATCAATGTACTTAGAAAGCCCTTTTTTCTTCATATTTGAATCATGCCAATATATATCAATGCTTTTAGAATCAAATGCAACATAGTTTAGTTTGGGAAAGACACGTTGGTTGATGGTAAAATGAGATGATGAATATGTAAATGGAATTATGACATGAATATCCCCCCCCCAACTAAAGATGCGGTATGTGTAGGAAAATGAGAAGACTAAGGTAAGGAAATTTTCCAAAATTATCTATTTTTAGCACTTAAGGAATTGTATGATTATAGATTAGAAAAGAACATACCTCCACTTACCCAAAAAGTTGATGAGCTATGCAATAGGACTATGGCCAATGTGGCTGCTGGAGCATGGAAGATGTCACTGTTGTATGATCATGTGAAAGGTGAATGCTACTGTAGCTGCGACTGCTAGAACTGTTGGATCAGAGAATATGAAGTGGAGGAATTTGAACCGTTGTTGGTGAAGCATGGAAAAGAGGAACTATGGAAGTGGAACTGTAGTACTCTCATATGGATGGAAAAATACTGCTACAACTGCTGATAGAGTCATGGAAAAGTGTATAGTCTTCACCTGTTGCTAAACCCGATGGTACAATTCTAATCATGCGAATGAATGTGTCGATGTTGAGCATGAAGAGAAGTCATTGGATTACCGACCATTGATGAATGTCGTTAACCAATGTGAGGCAACTCACCATTGATGTCAATGAGTGCCAAGGTACCCAAGTACATACTACAAAGTCAGAATAGATGTGTTGATGTCGAGCCACTTGCAAGATCTGACGATCAAGGGACAATGATGTATTCCCATGATTGTCAATGAGAGAACTTTCCATTAAGTCATGCAAGCCTCTAGGTACTCAAATGGAACTCTAGTCTATATCCCATATAAGGTGCTGAGGTCGATGGGGCAAGACTTGTTGAAAGGTGGGCCTTAAGGAATCCCACATCAGTCAACACGAGTTTGTAAAAATTATTGGTAGGACTATAAATGAAAAGGCCTCGGTAGCAACAGTGTGTATGAAAAAGAAAGCAGGGTAATGTAATCGTCAAAAAGGGAACTGAATGGTTTTATTTGCAAGGCAAAATGAATGGAAAAATAGGAAAGAGATGTATGCGACTCAGAAAGGTAGGCACGTGTGAAGTCATGAAGGATAAGGTGATGGAAAATGGACTTCACGACATGGATGATGAATAAACTTGGAAGGAGAAATGTAAATGGTCAGGTCATGGCGTAATTGGTTTTATGAAATATGGCGATGTAGAGGCAAATTCCATGACATGTGTGATGAAAAATTTAACCCCTTCAAACCTTTAATAAAGCATTTTTTTTTAATCGTTTTACGATTCTTGAGAATCATTGTGGGATGGAATGCGAGCGTCTTCATTCCTGCAATCAAACTCAATACTAATCCTGTAATGAAAACTTGTGAGATGTTCAAATAAGAGCATAACATGCAGAAAGAAGTATAAATGTGACAAGGTAAAAATAAAATGTGTTTTTATACCTCTTGTCATGGTCATTGCACGCGCGCTTGTTTCATCATTGATCGCAGTGTAAAGTGACTCAAGAAAGCAAGTTAGTGTAAAATCGTAAAAACATGTTTCGATATTGTGTTCAGGAATTAGAGAAAAAGTCCATTTGCATTTTTATTTTTATTTATTTATTTTTTTAAAGAACCAACTGGCTTTGGCATTAAGCAAAAACTTTAGAATTCACAAATTACAATCACAATGATGCATCAATCATATTGCACATTTTTCTACTAACTTACTACAAACTGAAATACCTAATCAAATCATATTGCTCTTGTTCCAATCTTCTAGCTACGCGACGTATACTAATCTGCACCTACATATTTATTAAATACCATCCATAAATGTAGAAAACAAAAAAAAAACTAACCATGGCCTGACTAGTAATGATTGTCTTCATTTTGTTACTGCCCTTTGCATTCAGGAGGGACTAAAGATATTTTGCATTTTTTTTAGTAAAGCCAAGTCTAATTTGGGATCTATTCTAGGGACGATCGAAAAATCCGAGCGGTGGGAGCAAAGGCATTTAAGATCGGCACTCTTTATGACATTACAACATTCTGAAGTGGGATTTTCCACAGGATCAGTTACAACATACTTACATGACATCAGCTTGTCTAAGCCTACATTGCAAAATGGAATAGCTGCTTCCACATGAAAAACAACAGAAGAAGAAGTAGTTGCAAGCACAGCAGGCATCAAAAGAAGAAGAGACACCTTCATCTTTCTTCCCTCTCATTGGACAAACAGTTGATGGTGGATACTGAAAGGCTATGTATGATGGAAAATGTCGAGCGAATTATATGATAGTAATTGCGACATAAATTATTAATCCAGAGTCGTAATATTATGAGATGTACACAAAGTATATGCAGGGTAAGAGGATTTCTGATCTATGCTAATGATTGAAAAGAAACATGTTAAACTATTGTCGTTGAATCTAAATCTAAGAAAGCACAAAATATGTGACTAATCTATGAAAGGAAACTATCCTAATGCTACATAAACTTGAGACTAAAACTGAATCTACAAAATCAAATGAGACATAATCTAACTATCAAAGCAAAAACTTAATCTAACTATGAAAGAAAAAACTTAATCTAACTACGAAAGCATGAAAACTATGAAAACATGAAAGTGCGTAAATTAAATCTAATGAAAGCATTTTGAAAACATCTACAACAATACACGACAAAAAGGTAAATGACAAACCACTATGAGAAAGTAAAATCTTTCATTAAAACAATCCAATACATGACAAATAATGAAAATTACTATCTCAAAACTACAAGACTATGAATCAAAGCTCAATCACTCTATTCTTTTCTTCTCTATTCTAGAGAGAGGCCTCCTCCCAAATGAGGAGAGAACCCACTTATTTATACATGAATAAAGATAACAAACTCATAACTATAGATCCACTTTTCTCTCAACTTATCCCTTCAAATCCTCCACAAATATCTTAGATAAGATATTCTATCCATGGTCTTCTCCTTGAAGTTAGCTTGAATGATTATCTCCAAATCAAAGCTTGAAGATGAAATTCGAATTTGAAGCTAGGTGGTGATTTTTGACTTTGTGAAAATCTTCAAATATGCATGTAGTCATCACAAAACTCATCCAACTTTGAGATATAATGAAAATATGTTAATTTTCTATTATTTAGTCACAAATTCTCTTAAAAATACTCAAAATAAATAATTTGGAAAATGGAGATATAAACCCATATGTGTTATGAAAGTGGTGGAGATTAATGGTTCTATGGAAGGATAAGATAAGAATGAGGTGATAAATGGTGTATGATCAAGGAATAAAAGGTGTATTTATGTGGCCCAATAGTATCACCACCCCAAATGGTTACTAATGTTTTCTATTGAGATCAAGTAGGTTACAGGTCATGCCATAGATGCTAAGGTTCTCATGCACTTTACGGTGAGCACGTCCCCGAGTTGGAGCCAAATGTTATCCCCCACTTTCAAGGATAACTAGGAGATTATGTCTTGAGGCCCATGGATCCTAGACATGGAGTACCGAGATCCAAATCGACTTGAGCATGGCCCTAGAGGACCCATATTTTCTCCCTTTCAGCACCTTCACCTTGTCAGCATGTAGCAACAACATCCATCACCTTCTGCTTGGTCCTTCATCAGAGATGGTTCTTGCTCCATGAGGTAATGAGTCTGGGTATCATGGTATGTGTCACTCTGATCCTCAAAACCTTTGAATATGTGAATTTGATTCCTTTGTTTCTAACGGGTGCTTGGACCTTATGCTTTTCCACTTGTCCATGTCTGCGGGGAATGATAGGATTCCCTAGCAAGAATGTGTCCATAGGTTTTGAGTTGCCACTAGGGGGATTTCTAAAGAGAGATCACCTATTCTCATCACACATACCACTTTCCAACTTATTTCCCACTCACCCATCCCGTTACCTTGGTCTGGGCATAGGGTTGATCATTTAGGGGTTGTACCTTACCTTGTGGGAAGAATTGGCTAAAGGCCTGGGGGGTAAACGTAGCTGACAATAAAATCCTAAGAATAAAACCTCAAGATGCTTCACCCATAGATCCTCGAGAAAGAAACAAAAGGCTTCTCATCAAGAAACAGAGGGACCCATAGAAAAATAAATCAAGACCTAGTTGAAGAATGGGAGGTCTCATCACGATCCATCTCATTACGTCCATGGGTGCCTAATGGTATGACACTACCAGCATATGGTTACCATGCCAGGGTAGTGTCTCTTGGTTGCATGGACAAGAGAAAGGGGGTCTCATCATGATCTGGCCTTCTCATTTCTGTAAAAGTACTTGTGGGTAACATTGTCACTTCTGGTCACCAAGCCAGGGCAATGTCCCTTGACTAGCTTCTTGAAAGAAAAAGAAATAAAAAGATAAAAAAACAATAAGACAAGACTTGGTTAGAGAATAGGAGGTCTCATCATGTGCTGGTCTATTACGTCCATGAACATCTAGTGGTATGACACTAACAACATCTAGTCACCACACCAGGGTAGTGGCTCTTGGTGGCATAGCCAAGAGAAAGGGGGTCTCATCACGAACCAACCTTCTCATTTTTGTGATCAGTTCGGACCTCCATGGGGCTGAATATCCCACCAGATGGATGTTGAGACCCCAGTAGAGGGCACAAACATGACAGAGGGGTTTGCACCAGAGAGAAGAAGGACTTCTTGCAGAGGCACCCTAGCAAAGCTTGACTTAGGGGGATTGTGCCCTTTTCAGTGGAACGTTGGCCTTGGAAGGACTAGGACATCACCCAGGAGGTTCATGATGTCATCCTTTATTCATGAGTGTTTTGGCAGATGGACAAGGAATTTTTTCACGTGTGGCATCTTAGAGAATCCCAAGGAGGGCTAACGTTTTTCTTTAGGAGGCTACATTTTCCCTCAAAGGGGCTAACATCTCCCTAGAAAGGGGATGACGTCCTTCTATTTCTTGATTAGGCTTTTAATTTAAACATTGAATGTAAAACAATATGATTTTAGTATTTTGGCCTTGTCGGACTTTTTATGACCTAAAAAGTAAAATTAGGTCAATGTATTGTATAAATTGACGGTTTTTACCTTCATTTTATCATGATCTTTCACTCACTCATTAGTGAGGTCTGAAATTTGCGCTATGTTTGGATCTATTTGGTTGAAATTGTGAGGCGCACTTGTTGAAGGAATACATTTTTGGAATTTTATTGGCATTTTGGCATTTCTCTTGGTGGAAGGTATTACAACTAGGGTTTGTTATGTGATTCCTTGGTTAAATGTAAGTGAATTTCTGCAAAAATTCTTAATTGAATGGTTGAAGTATTTTTTTTCTTGCATTTATGGTTATAATTTTCTAAATTAAACCCTCGGTGACAAGCACACATTGAAGGTCCTTGTCTCATGTCCCTACCAAGGTTTTAAGCCATTTTATTTGTTGAAGTGAGATAGAGCCTTGCCTTAGGAACACTCTGTTCTTTCTTTCTAGCCCTTGTTGAAGAGGATTGAGCCTTTCCATAACAACACTCCATCCATCTTCTTCCATGCTAGCCATTTTTCTTATTTGTTGAGCTAAGAAGGAGAAAATGCATCAAGGCCTAGTTCCCCTACACCTTGGTGAGCCTATTTTCCCTAGGGTTTGCCTGGTAAAGCCTTGCCATAGCAACACATTACTTGCAAACCTTCTTGGCTTAGTTTTATGCAATCTTTTGAGATAGCCATTTTTCCATTGAGCTAAGGAAGGAGGAGAGAGAATTGAGGCCTAGTTCCCCTACACCAAAGTGAGCCTCTCTCTCCTAGGGTTTCATCCTTGAGGCCTTGCCATAGCAACACCTCAAGGTTTAACTCTCTTGTCCATAGTCTTTACCGTTATCATTTGATCCTTCAGCATTTGTGTCCTCCTTTTGACTCCATATACCCTGGGAACACATTGATCTAAGGCCGCATGTGTTGAGTAACTTGACCATACAACTTCTAATACCTTTTAACAAACCCTAACTATACTAACCCTAGCCTACATAGCCCTACTAACCCTAGTGTTTCTGTCACCTTTCTTGTGCTATAAACACCTTTGTCCAGCTATCGTTTTACTTTTAAAGCAATAAAATGGTTGGTTGAGGCATTATCTATGAAGTGTTAATTTGTTACATTGAATGCCAAGTTTATTTAGCATTTATTGAGAAGTGATATTGTAATCGTTGTTATTGTACAAACATTGACTTCATCAATATTTATTGCTCAATTGCTTATTTATCAGAAAATTCATTGATTATATGAAGTACTAACCAGCAAGTAAGCTTGCACATGTAGTTTTATTGTTGCTTTGTTCTCGGGTGGGGATACTTTTTGGTTACTACTTCCGGTTATCTTTATTGGCTATACGCTGAACTTTCTGATCAGGTGGTGACTTGTGAGGGGGATTATTATCATTTAGTCTTTCTAATCCCTTTTCCTTCTCAAAACCCTAGGTCACCGAAGATGTTTCCTTTGGGCCTTACCTCTCTAAATAGAAAGAACCTTCCCATTGAGGTGACAGTGGGTGTGTAATGTTTCCCAAATTTACCAAATAAAAAAAAATATTGTTAGGGACATTAACTCTCTTTCTTTACGAACAAGAGATTCAAAAGACGTAAGGACAAGTTAAAAGGGAAGATGTCATCTCTATTCAACTCTCGTAGGGATTATGTTTCCCTACCTTGCTATCGTTATGAGGATTTTATTCTTGAAGCCACTCATATTATATAATAGTCATATATATATATATAAGGATGGCCTTACCATAACCTAGCCTCACGAATTCCTTGACATTTCTAACATTAGTATAATATATATATATTATAAGATTATATAATATAATATAATATAATATTATGTAATTTATATAACATAATATTATAATATTATATTATATAAATTACATAATATTATAATATTATGTTATATAAATTACATAATATAATATAATATTATATATATATATATATATATATATATATATATATTACAAATTATACCATTAAGGCATATCATAATTTACATTTCTAGGATATAAATGTTTTCAGTTGGGTATCTCCCCGAAGTCTTGATGAAATCACGTTCTTCCTGATAGTATTAAGCTGTATAGAAAAAACAAATACCAGGTCAAATGAAATAAAGGGCTCCAGCATGCATATCTTTTTTGTAAAAACAAGTCACAGCCTTTACTCTAGATGTGACTTCAGGTTTAGTCTTAGTTTGGCCAAATTGTGAAGGATCGGACAAGTTTGGTTCATGTTCTATATTAGCGTTAGTGGAGTTGGGCAAACATCGTTGGGGTCCAAAGGTAACCTTATTCCTTCATGAGTTATGTAACGATAACCGATCGATCGTTACACCATAACTGAAACGAGAACTTAACCTCGATAGTTACGAATGTAAAGTCTTGAAACATCACCCTCCTTTGCATTAACTCAACATGAAAATGAAAGTGTAAATGTTAGGGTCGCATTGAAACCTCCCTCCATTCACTTAATGGTGGTCTGCACAATGTCCCTTCTGAGGCCTGTCGTCTGGCCTTCGTGTCCAATGCTGAGTAGGCCACCTCTCATTAGTCACATGGCAAGGTACCAGTTAATTAACTATCTCTTACTTTGTTTTCGGGAAAGGTCTTATAGGTTTTTTTTTCCTCCTTTCGGCTTTGTCACTCTGCGAAACTTCTCCAATGATTCCTATGGAGATTCAATCTGGTGTATATGTCGTGGAGAAGGTCCATCCTGGGCAGAAATAAGAATGGATAATTGATTTCTAATTGGTCGCCACCTCGAACCAGGTAAGGATGTGTCTCTGTTTTATTGTTCTGAAACCTTTCTGCGATCTCGGTGTTCCACCTTCTTGTTTCCATCTTGCTCAATCTTGCACAAGAATTCTCTATGGGTTATTTTTCGACGGTCCTCTGTTTCACTTTTATTCATTTCCTTATCTTTATGCGTTGTGACCCGTCATTGAGTCTCTGTGAACTGGGCATGTGTTCTAGTTCGTAATGATGGCTTAGCGGGATATGGGAAGGACTTAGTGAAGTTTAAAAGGTTCTTATGTTGGGTGGATTAAATCCTCATTCCAAGCCTATTGATGATTCTTACCCTAGTTTGAAGTTCTTTCGTGACTTACAGACTGATACTCTTCCCTTAGCTCGATGGATATTTGGAAATCGTGAGTGTATATGTCTTTCTCAATCTGCATCTCGAAATTCCACATTGTTTGTTGCATGGTCCATTCTGTTTGGAAAAACAATTCTATTTCGATAAGGTGTTATAACATTTCTTTGTCTCTATTGGGTATCGTTATACTGGGTTTTTTTTGGGAGTCCACCATTCTGTAGATTCTCTGCAAAACACACTAGATAGATCCAGCATCTGAAATCT
>ML819773.1:10282-20971 GCA_009831015.1 Picea engelmannii | reverse complement strand
GGAACAACCAATCTACTTTCTCCGTTCACCCCCTAGCCTGACCATGAACCCATGAGGGTGAACTCCAGAAATCCTCTTAGCAATAATTCTTCAGTTTCAGAAAAATTCTCCTTGCCTCACACTCAGAAAAAAATGTTCTTAATAGCAAGAGATAATTATTTCCCCAGCATACTAGGCAGTGTCCTACCTCCTCCCATATGCTATATATTCCAAAAGAATTTGTGCCTAGGTCTTTTCCCCTTGGGGAATTTTCACAGCTTTCCAAATACCTAATTTTCAGGGTCTGCCAATGGACAAATTCTTGATTTTTTGCTTGTAACATTCAGCCATGAGGTAGTTCCAACATGTTCCCCACTCATAGAGTCATGGTCAGTTGATTTCAACCTGGTTGTTCCATTTGTCCATCAACAATAAATATAAAAATATTGTTTCTTACCAGTGTCATAGTCAAAGGGTTAGTTGAGTCAAATCAGATCTTTTCCTAACAATCATAATCATAATTCACAATTAACTAAATTCGAAATTCAGAATTTCCATAAATGGCAATAATTTTCCAAATTTTGAATTTACCAAAAATGAAAATAAATTCCTAAGTATTTTCATACTTAAAATAATTTATTTTTTTGGATGTTACATCCTTTACCCCTTCAATAAAAAACTATCCTCAATGTTCGTCCCTTTTTCGGAACAAGATTGGATGAAATTTCTGCAAATCTCCCTCCAACTCTCAAGTGGCCTCCTCAGGACTAAAGTGCTTACATTGCACTTTTACCTGGGTGACAACTATGTTCCGTAGTGTTTTTTCTCTCCTATCCAGAATGCACAGAGGTTTTGCTTGGAACTCGCCTTTTAGTTCCACCTGCACCAAGTTCCAATCGATCATATGAGTAGGATCATGAACATGATTCTTTAACAAAGAAACATGAAATACATTATGAATTTTTAGATTGGCAGGAAGTGCAAGTTGATATGCCACGGGTCCAATTCGAGCTAATATTTCGAAAGGAACACAAAATCTAGGTGTCAACTTGGTACAGTTTCCTAGCTTTAGTGAACTTCTTCTTTCTTTGAATTTTAAATAGACATGGTCTCCCACTTGAAATTTCAGGTGTCTTCTTTTCATGTCTGCGTAACTTTTGTCTGTCATGTGCCTCTTTTAAATTATGTTGTACTTTTCTTATCGCACTCTCCATTTCCTGGAGTATTTCTGGTCCTACCATGAGTCTGTAAACTGGGTTATCCCATCTAATCGGAGTCTTACATTTTCTATCCTACAGTACTTCGAAGGGGCTAATCTTAGCCGATGTTTGGTAACCATTTTTGTACACAAATTCCACCAAGTGTAGGTAGTCTTCCCACTTGCTTGGTTTTGTCCTTACGTACATGCGTAGCATATCTTCTACAATTTGGTTTGTTCGTTCGGTCTGCCCATCCATTTGTGGATGATAACTTGTGTTGAAATTCAAGTTAGTATTTAAACCTGCAAACAATTCTTTCCAAAAAGTAGATCTAAATTTTACGTCTCTATCTGAAATCACCATTTTAGGAATACCATGCATTCTAAAAATTTCTTTCATGAATATTTCAGTGATGTTAATAGCTTTAAAAGTAGACTTTACAGGAATAAAGTGTGCAGACTTACTAACCTTATCGATTACCACCATAATTGAATCATTTTGTTTTTGAGTTCTAGGCAAACCTGTAATAAAGTCCAGTGATATAGTCTCCCATTTCCATTCTGGCACAGGTAAGGGCTACAACAGGATGGATGGATCTTGGTGTTTGGATTTCACCTGTTGACAATATTGACACTTAGATAAGTATTATGTTGTTTCTCCCTTCATATTAGGCCAATAAAATAACTTCCTTAGTGTTGTTACCATTTTCCGGTATCTCGAATGACCAGAATATGGTTTCTTGTGTACTTCGTCCAAAACCGTTAACTTTAATTTCGTCGAGTCTGGTATGTATATTCTATTTTTAAATTGTAGTATATCGTTTATGTCCAAACTCAGATCTGTTTTGTCTGAATTTTTTGTATTATTCCATAAATCTGCCACTGTTTTAGTGTAATTTTCATCATTATTACCTGCAGCCTTTATCCTCTATTCAAGATCGTTTAATGCCATGCTAATGTTTATTTCAAACAACCCATGAACTATTATATTTAAAGCATCAACCACCTTTTTTTCCTTACCCTTGATGTGTCTTAACTCAAAGTCAAATTCGCTCAAGAAGGTCAGCCATCTTGCTTGCCTTGCATTAAGGTTTGGTTGACTAAACAAAAATTTCACACCGCTGTTATCAGTCAATAACAGAAATTTTCTGCCCATTATATAGTTCCCCCCCATCTTTAAGGCGTGTATTACAGCTGCCAACTCTAATTCATGAGTGACGTAGTTTCGTTCTTGCTCCTTTAGTTTTCAGGACTCATAACAAATAATGTGCCCTTCCTGAGTCAAGACACCACCCAGACCTTCTTTATTCGCATCCACACAGACTGTGAAGTCTTTTTATGGATCTACTACCTTTAAAATGGGCGCGGTTGTTAACAATTCCTTTAACTTATTAAAATTGTCTTGACATTTTTGTGACCAGTTAAACTTGGTTCCCTTCTTTTGTAATGATGTGATAGGGTATGCAATCTTGGAGAATCCCTCTATAAATCTGCGGTAATATCCGGTGATTCCCATGAATGACCAGATGTACTCTACGTCTTTAGGAATCGACCATTCCATGATGACTCTTATTTTCTCAAGATCGACTACAATACCTTCTTCATATATTACATGTCCTAGGTACTATATTTTATTCTGATAAAAGTCACACTTATCGAATTTAGCATACAGTTTGTGTTTTCTTAAAGTTTGCAGAACTATCCTTAGGTGTTCTTTGTGTTCTTCTTTTGTTTTAGAATATACTAGGATATCGTCAATAAATACCAAAACAAACTTGTCCAAGTATTGACTGAAAATGTTGTTCATTAAACACATAAATGTGGTTGGCGCATTAGTGAGACCAAACAGTATAACAACAGATTTGTAATGTCCATATCTCATTCTGAATGTTGTTTTACTTATGTCCTCATATTTTATCCTAACCTGGTGATAACCAGGTCTTAAATCCAATTTAGAAAAAATCTTTGCCCCACCTACTTGATCGAACAAATCATTGATCCTAGGTAAGGGGTAGTTGTTCTTAATAGAGATTTTGTTTAATTGTCTGTAATCGATTCATAATCTCAGAGTTCCATCTTTCTTTTTAACAAAAAGGATTGGTTCTCTCCATGGTGAAACACTCGGTCTGATATATTCTTTGTCCAATAGTTCATGTAGTTGAATTTTTAATTCAGTTATTTCCGGTAAACTCATTCGGTAGGGTGCTTTAGATATCGGGGTTGAACCAGGAAGTAGGTCGATAGAAAATTATATCTCCCTCCTTGGGAGTAATTCAGGTATTTCATCCACAAACACATCTCTGAAATCATGCAAGACAACAAAATATTCCAAGCTAAGTTTATTTTCTTTTTCCAATAGATTTGTCACTTGGATGGCATAAATCTGAAAACCCTTTCTCATGCACTTCTTAAATTGCATAGCTAAAATTGCCTAATTGAGACTAGTTTTTGTATACCTTGTGTTGTTCTAACTGTGTCATTTTCATCTTTATACTTGAGTGATTTTTCATAACAATCTAAAACTGCTTTATAACTTTCTAACCAGTCCTTTCCGATAATTATGTCATAAGACCCTAACGATAGTATATTCAGATTTATCTTTGTGTTTTGACCACCTAAATTGAACTCACAATCAGAAATAAAATCAGATACTTTTCTTTTTGTTCCTGTTGCTAGTTGTACTAGCCAAGATTTTGCATGTCTTATTTTCTTAATTTTATTTGAATCCACTACACTGGGAGAAATATAACTCAACGTAGCTCCTAGATCAATTAAAATAAAAATACGAGTATTGTTAATTTTACCTTCAATTTCCACTACAGTGGATTGGTGATCATCTTGTCGTCCATCCACGACTGCGTTGATACGATGTAAGCTTCTGCCCACATCTCCCACTGTAGAGGCTTCCTGTAGGTTTTGAACCATAGTCTTGGCTGTTGAAGTCAAATGTGGACAATTCCTCCTTAAGTGAGGTTATCCACATTCCCAACATTTTAACGGTTCTCTGGGGCTATCCCCAAACTTTTTTGTTCCCATATTAACTGGTTTACCACCTCCTTGGGTGTTCTAGTTGTTGGAGTTAAAACCTTTCCTTGGAAAACTCTTTGTTGCATTCCGGAAAGGGGCTAGTTGATATCCCTTCTTCTGTTGGTTCATTCAGTCTTGTTTCTTGTCTTTCCAAACCTTGAGAAATTTTGACCGTTGTTTGTATTGGTCGTAACACATTCGGGCCTTCCTAAAAACTTCACTCAAGATCTTGGGATTATCGAATTCGATTATGTCCTTATAGGACTGTGGTAAATAGCTTAGGAACCGTTGGATTTTTACTTTATCCTCCCGGATATAAGGCACGAACCTTAACAATTCCAGGAATTTGTTTATTAGGTCATCCATAGCCATTTGACCAAGTCGTAGCTCATAAAACTCTTTTTTTTTTCTTTCATAACTTTTAGATAAATATTGTTTCTTAAAATATTTCTTAAAATCCGACCACTCCATTTGTTTTTCCTTTAGGCCCTTGGCCAACTTCAGGTCCTGCCACCATATGTTAGCTTTTCCTTTCAGATTATAGATGGCCATTCTCACCTTCATATTGCTGGAATAGTTGTATATCTGGAAGTACTTCTTTATATCTAATAACTATGCTTCAACCTCCTCCCTAGTTCTAGATTCCCTGTCAAAGGTAGACGTTTGATTTTCTTCAACTCCCCCTCAAAATGGTCCACCTATTTCCTTTTTCTTCCTGTTTTTGTTTTATCTTTTGTTGATGGTGTACCTTTGGAAGAGTTGTCTCCTTTTTCTCCTTCAGGACCATAATGTTTGGAGACCCTTTTGTTGACCTCTTATTCCTCATTATTGTCCTTTGGGCTCTTCTTTGTCATGATGCTTTGCATCAAAACTTCATTTATTTCCTGCTGTTCGTATTGTGCCTTTTTCAGTTTCTCATTGTCTTCTTTGAAAACTTGCAGCTCGACAATAAGATTTCTCATAGTTTTCAGAACCTCGGTAGGTGAAATTCCGTCACTGTTCGGCCTCTATTCTTCAGGAGTCCTTTTCTCAAGATTCTCCTCGAGTCTAATCTCTGCTTCATTTTGTGCTTCCATGATCACAACAAAAATAAAGGTTTTTTTTCTCTTTGTAACAGTAATTGTTTATTAGTTTTTCCATGAAACAAAATATGTGCTAAGCAAATATTTTGGCCCTATTTAAGGTCCAAGTATTGTAACATTTTCTCTGATACCACATGTAATGTTCCCCAAATTTACCAAATAAAAAAAAAAATGTTAGGGATATTAACTCTCTTTTTTTACGAATAACAGATTCAAAAGACGTAAGGACAAGTTAAAAGGGAAGATGTCGTCTCTATTCAACTCTTGTAGTGCTTATGTTTCCCTACCTTTCTATTGTTATGAGGATTTTATTCTTGAAGACACTCATATTATATAATATTCATATATATATCTAAGGATGGCCTTACCATAACCTAGCCTCTCGAATTCCTTGACGTTTCTAACATGAGTGAAAAGTATTAACAGTATTCCAAAATGTCCTTACTTATTTCAAATACATATATATATATATATATATATATATATATATATATATATATATCCAGATTATTTTCGGCATAAAATGCAAGCGGAGATATAATAAAGAAATGCACAGAGATATCATAGATATTCAATAAGATAACATAAATGTATCAAAGATGCAACCATAAACACAGATATACAATAATACATGATTTCTATTAATGAAAGAAATGTACAGAGACTGTAAAAATACAGAGTGAAAGACTCGCTAGAATGGTGGCAACTTATCTCTGAGAAGAGATGTGGCGGTTACTCGCATTCACCAGAAGATCATTACAATGAGGATCTGAAGGCCTTTTTACAATAAACAGGAATGTCAAAAACCCTAGACATCCAAAAACCTAACCCTAGGAGATGAAGCGCCAAAAGTCATGTGGGCCTCGTTTAGGTAAGTGAGTACATCAACTTCCCGGGGTCGTAACTTTTGCATACGATCTCCGTTTTAGGCGTGTGATAGCTCGTTTGAAAGGTATTGTCGAGGAGATTCATTTTTTGGGATAAATAATGATTTTACATATCATTGAGAACCTTGATATTGAAAAACTTTCATTCAGGCCCTCAAAATGGCCCCGCAAGTTAAAAACTGCTAAAAATAGTAAATTGCCAAAATTGTCAGAAAATTTTTTTGAGCCAGTCGAAAAAGGTGGGTGGCCACTGATATCCACCTGGATCAATCCTCCCTCCTTAGTAAGAAATGGTCTCCATTGTGTTGAGTTCCCAGGGGAGAGGGAAAAGTGTTTGTTGAATCTGCATCTTGGCGAGTTGCTTACCTTGTTGGAGACGTCGTGTTGCTCAGTTTGTGGAAGTTTGTCATGAACATGTTGAGGATGAGGCCGTTCAACAAGTTGGGATACATGAGAGGACGATGTGCAGAAGGAATCTTTGTGCTTTGCTGCAAGCTTGTTGACTTGATTTTGTTTGATAGAAGGTGCTTGGGGCAAGGCTATAGTGGTTGCAGTGTCCTTATGTTCTCCTTTTGAACAGATTGTGAAGAAGCTATATTTTGCAGTATGAAATGCTACCTTGTAGCACTTTTTAGGTGGAACAGTAGTTGGAACTACCTCTGGTATTCTATAGAGATGACACCCCAGAGAAACAATGACACTGCGGGGTCGAGACTCATAAACAGCATGGCACTTCAACATATATGGTTGGCCCAAGAGAACATCACAGACATCCTGTGGGGCAACATCACATAATACCTCATCCTTGAAGGGTTGGATGTCGTATGATAATCGACATTGTTGATTGACACAGAGATCTCTTCCTTGGCGAAGCCACCCGATGTTGTATGGTTGCAGGTGTGGTATTGTCAACAATCCCAACTTTTTGACGACCTCCCCTAAGATGAGGTTCTTCTAGCTTTCTCTATCAACAATAAAATGCAGCGGGGTCCCCTTCACCCACATCTGTGAGTGGAAAAGGCGCTCCCCCTCTTCAGGATCTGTTGGTTCTTCTGGTTGAATTGTTGTCGTCGCGACAATAGCAGTGGGTTCCGCGTCAATGATCTATCCTTTACCATTATTTTTAGAATCAGATTCTGAATCAGGGTTCGGCTCTTTGTCTTTGATCTCAGCCATGAATGAATATTTTGAGCGACATTCATCGGTGTTGTGCCAGAGGATTTTGTAGAACTCGCACCATTTTTCGGTGTCCTTCTTTGTCTTCTCGTGACCCTTCTTTTCCTGTGTTTTGGACTGGTTTCCGGGAGACTGTTTGTTAGGGTCGTCTTTGTCATACTTCATTTGTTTCGGATTTGCAGACCTAAACTCCCTTTTGTTCTGGTGCTTAAATTTCTGCTCGATTTTAACGGCATATCGATAAGCAGCATCGAGTGATGAGATGTCTAGAAAATTAATTTCAGTCTGGATGTATCTGTGTAGAGCCCCACGGTATTTCAGAACCAAATGTTGCTCGGATTCTTTGATACCCATATTGGTGCACAAGGTATGGAAGATATTGGTGAACTCTAGAAATTCTTGGCCCCTCTCTTGCCACAGTGTGTTCTATCTCATGTACTGGTCCTCATAGTTGCCAACAGGGTAATACTGTTCCTTTACTGCATCCAAAAAAAAATTCCCAAGTGGGATCAGCCCCATATATTCCAGACTCCTATGTGGAATTTTTCTCCCAGTAAGTTTTCCACCAATGTTTTACATGAGGGAGAGATTTAAGGAGTTGAAGGTGATATTTTCTTTATCAGAAAAATTGTGACCAGAGAAAAAACCTTCTAGCAGAGTTAATCATTTTTCTAGGGCTTCTACATCTATCTGTCCTTCAAATACAGGAATATCAAAATTAACTTGTACCTTGAAGGTGAGGTGCCTCCAAAGTGGTCGCTTGATGAAGATGTGTTTGTTGTTATCGACAGGCGTTGAAGGATGTGGGAAAGATTCTCCATCATTTCGTCCCTTTGTCGTGTGAGAGCTTGCTCAAGCAACAGATTGATAGGATCGTATGATCCGTCGTTTTTCTTTTCTCCTGCCATTGAGGGTTTCTTGGGTGTGTGAGAGAGATTGTCTTCAAGAGAGACAAGCTCGAGACCCAACTTGCTATACTCGAACCTCATCAGGGACATGCACTGAAAAACGATCAAGAGCAGCCTGCTCTGATACCACTGATCCAGATTATTTTTGGCATGAAATGAGAGTGGAGATATAATAAAGAAATGCACAGAGATATCGCAGATATTCAATACAATAACATAGATGTATCATAGATGCAACCATAAACATAGATATACAGTAATACATGATTTATATTAATGAAATAAATGTACAGAGACTGTAAAAATATAGAGTGAAAGACTCGCTAGAATGGTGGCAACTTATCTTTGAGAAGAGATGTGACGGCTACTCGCATTCGCCAGAAGATCATTACAATGAGGCTCTGAAGGATTTTTTACAATAAACAGGAATGCCAAAAACCCTAGACATCCAAAAACCTAACCCTAGGAGATGAAGTTCCAAAATTCATGTGGGCCCCATTTGGGTAAGTGAGTACATCAACTTCCCGGGGTCGTAACGTTTGCATACGATCTTCGATTTAGGCGTGTGATAGCTTGTTCGAAAGGTATTGTTGAGGAGATTCATTTTGGGGGATGAATCCTACCTTTTCCTACCATTGATAACCTCGATCTTGAAAAACCTTCATTTGGGCCCTCAAAATGGCCCTGGAAGTTAAAAGTTGTTAAAAATAGTAAATTGACAAAATTGACAAAAAACTATTTTGAGCCGGTCAGAAAAGGTGGGTGGCCACCGATATCCACCTGGATCAATCCTCCCTCCTTAGGAATAAATGGTCTCCATTGTATTGAGTTGTCGGGGGAGAGGGAAAAGCATTTGTTGAATCTGCATCTTGGTGAGTTATTTGCCTTACTGGAGACGTCGCATTGCTCAGTTTGTGGAAGTTTGTCATGAGCCTGTTGAGGTTGAGGCTATTCAATAGGTCGGGCTACATGAGAGGATGATGTGTAGAAGTAGTATTTGTGCTTTGTTTCAACCATGTCGACTTGCTTCTGTTTGATATAAGGTGCTTGGGCTGAGGTTGTAGTGGTTGCAGTGTCCTTTTGTTCTCCTTTGAACAGATTATGAAGAAGCTAAATTTTGCAGTATGAGATACTACCTTGCGACACTTTTTAGGTGGAACAGTAGTTGGAACTACCTCTGGTATTCTGTAGATATGACCCCCAAAAAAAACAATGACATTGCGTGTTCGAGACTCATAAACAGCATGGCGCTTCCACATATATGGTTGGCCTAAGAGAACATCATAGACATCCAGTGGGGAAAAATCACATAATACCTCATCCTTGAAGGGTTGGATGCCATATGACAATCAACATTGTTGGATGACATGGAGATCTCATCCTTGGCGAAGCCGCCCGATGTTGTATGGTTGCGGGGGTGCTGTTGTCGACAATCCCAATAGTTTGACGACCTCTACTGAGATGAGGTTCTTCTTGCTTCCGCTATCAACAATAAAATGCAACTGGTTCCCCTTAATCCACATCTATGAATGGAAAAAGCACTCCCCCTCTTCAGGATCTGTTGGTTCTTCTGGTTGAATTGTTGTGGTTGCGACAATAGCAGTGGGGTCTGCGTCAATGATCTATCCTTTACCATTATTTTCAGAATCAGGGTTTGACACTTTGTCTTTGATCTCGACCACCAATGATTGTTTTGAGCGACATTCATCAGTGTTGTGCCAGGGGATTTTGTGGAAATTGCACCATTTTCTGGTGTCCTTCTTTGTCTTCCCATGACCCTTCTTTTCCTATGTCTTGGACTGGTTTTCAGGAGACTATTTATTAGGGTCATCTTTGTCATACTTCAGTTGTTACAGATTTGCAAACCCAAACTCCCGTTTGTTCTGGTGCTTAAATTTCTGCTCGATTTTAACAGCATATCGATAAGCAACACCGAGTGATGAGATGTCCAAAAAATCCATTTCAGTTTGGATGCATCTGTTTAGAGCCCCACGGTATTTCAAAACCAAATGTCACTCTGATACTTTGATACCCAACTTGGTGCACAAGGTATGGAAGGTATTGGTGAACTCCAGAACTGTTTGGCCCCTCTCTTGTCGTAGTGTGGTCCATCTCATGTATTGGTCCTCATAGTTTCCAATAGGGTAACAATGTTCCTATAACGCATCCACAAAAAAATCCCAAGTGGGATTGGCCCCATATATTCCAGACTCCTCTGTGGAACTTTTTTCCCAGTAAGTTTCCCACCAATGTTTGACATGAGGGATAACTTTAAGGAGTGCGAAGGTGATCTTTTCTTTGTCGTAAAAATTGTGAACAGAGAAATAACCTTCTAGCAGAGTTAACCATTTTTCTAGGGCTTCTACATCTATCTATCCTTCAAATATAGGAACATCAAAATTAACTTGTACCTTGAATGTGAGGTGCCTCCA
>ML819772.1:207956-226233 GCA_009831015.1 Picea engelmannii | reverse complement strand
CGTTTGGGAAAATACTCCAATTTCTTCAAGCCTTGTATTATTTATGTTATTAGGGTGGACACTTAAGTCTATAAACTACTTGGAATTTATGCTATATTTTAATTTTCCCCTTTAACGGTTTAAACTTTGGAAGGATGTCATAAATTCTAGGTTGGTTTTTCATGGTAGGAGGAATGGGGAATCACCAATACTTTTTTAGATAAAGGTTCCATTAGAGTATAGTGAAAATAATTCCTAAGACAATTTTCAAATTGATGCTTATGAAGGAAGTGCAATAATAACATTAACAATTATCTCGGAAGATTGGCCTCTTGTAACATTCAATGGAAAGATAATAATCATTATTGGCCCCCTTGGCCCCTTGTGCGACCAATGGTTATAATCTAGTTAGAAATTCTACTTGATATGGATGCATGCCATATATTATGTGTGCCTTTGAGGACTACACTAAACATTTTTGCATTAGAAGAAAATCCACTGGCCTTCAAACAAACATTAGTGTTTGATTATTTTTCATTTCTATATATATCCATTGTTGGATTTTGCAAAGATGTGCTATAATGGTTTGTAAAAATGGTAGGCAAATATTGTTGTCACTTGTGGAATTGTTGTTCCACTTATTTTTCTTATGGTTTCCACTAAGAGTTTCACTTTATAAGACACCATATGGGTGTTCAATGAGATGACTATGAAGATTTGACATTCTTACTAAAGATCATGCTAAGGTGATGCAGTCAAAAGTAATAACTCTCAAAAATTCAATACAAGTTAGACATTAGATTCCTCATGAACAATAGATATTATATGTAAATAATCACCAAGAACATCGACAAATTATGAAGGCCTTCACCTTGATTTACTAAACTAGACTTCTTTTCAAGTCCCAAGTTATAAAAATAAAATAAAAAATGGAGGTCTCTCTTTCTTTCAAGTTATGAAAATCATGTGATACTAGCATGAATTAATCTTTGTAGAGAGGGTACATATTCAATAAGAGGAGTTTTTGTTTATCTATTAAATTGTGCCAATGCTATAGAATACCAATGTCTTTCTGTCAAAATGAATTTTGAACTCCTTGGATCAATGATTATTGTTGACATTTGGGTTTATATAGACAGTCTAATATTGGTTAGAATCTTAAAAGAGTTGGGTGCTGTAAATCATTTGGTTCACATGCAATTGGAGGAAGAAAACATGAAGTAGTGAAAAAGGTAGGTGGGAGGAAGCTTACAATGTTTTGGATGAGATGGTGTCCAAGGGCTACAATCCTAATGTTGTAACATTTACTGTATTATTGGATGGTTTTTGAAAGAATTAATAAACATTGAGGAGGCGAGTAGGGTTCTTGATAAGGTGGTTAATCATGAATGTTCTTTGTACTTTGTCACTTAACAACATTATTATTCATTCTCTTCATAATGAAAGGAATTTACTGTAAGAATTTCAAATTTGGATGAGATATCAAAGAGAATTTGTACTCTTGATCTGACCCAACAAACATATATTTATTTAAAATAAAATAATAATTGAGATAGCTTGTGCCCCTTCTAAAGGAGATAACTTAAGGGTTGATCATTCAATAGAAGATTATCTCTCTTACTCTAATCTCATCTTTTATGTCTTATGTGGGTGCAATAATTTTATGGACGTGTTGTTGTGTCTTTGTTGAGCATTTCATATGGTTGTTAAATATATATCAGATCTGTCCTTGACTGATAACACTTGTTTTTTGGTTTTTTTGTCACATCTTCTTTATCAATTTTCAAGTTTTGTTCATTGGCTAGACTCCATAGCCCAACCACAAGGCACCATGGCTTGCTTGGATTCTCACGCTATATCTTAAAATACAAAGAGATTAACATTATTAAAATACAAAGAGATACAAGTTTGGAACTCTTGAACCCACAAATAAAAAAGCATGTAAAATTTAAATCCAAACTTGAACAATTGAATCTCTTAAATTTCACATTTACCAATGCCTTCAAATCGCTAGGATGATATCCATGGAGCCAAAAATTGATGCATAAATTGTATGTCAAGGCCAATAGAACCAATATAACCAAGGAGTATTGAATCAATATATACCAAGACCAAGAGAAGATGGAATTATCATTAAGTGTATAATAAAATTACATTCACAGATATATACAAGCCATAGAAATAACCTTGTGTATATTATCAGATGAAACGGTACCCATAATGTCAATGCATTATATGCATCATTACATGTTCAACTATATAATGTACATCTAAGTGTCTTATAAAATTATTACACATGATCAATTTATTTTAATAGTCTTCTTTTGTGTTTTCCAATTATTAAGTAATTCATCCATCTCCATGTCTTCGTTTATTGGGTTCTCTTTAGCAGTTGATGTTGTTTCGGTCCTTTCACGTTGAACATGACAGGTCTCATACCCATGGCGTGGAGGCTATTGTGAGGGGCCATCACCTACAAAAACAAAAAATATCAAATTTATATGGTTAATTTTTAAATATCATTGAAGTAGGTCATTAATATTAAAAAAAACTCTGCAATGTAATTATTTACCTGGTCCTCTAGTTGGCACCGTTGGAATGGCTGCCCTGTTCACCTAATCTTCAGATCGAGGAGGATCAACTATGACATTATCTTCCATCGAAACGTCAAAATTTATAAGTACAAAATTATTAAGTATATGATTAATATACAACCATTTTACTGTCGTGGGCCCCAGTCACAGGAACATCTTGGGGATGCACCCCACTGGGATGGGGCTACTGGGGAGCACCATGATCTTCTGGATGCGTTTCACTATCAACGCTCTATTGTCTAGTACTAATGGTTTCATTGATAGTGCTACTCCCCTGATTAAAAAAATGTAAGAAATTATATTATGGATGATATCAAACATTTATGTATTTTATAAGTAATGAAAGGTTAATGTTGACTGATTTTTATTTACCATATCCCACAAACTGGATCTTGGGGTCTGCCCCATGATTTTCCTACGACCAACCATGACTTCATAACCGTACTTGTAACCAAGTTAGAGGTATTCCTCCATCATTTTAGTTTTGAAGTCATCGCCCTGCATTGCATAAGGGTATGTTTTTTTAATGTTTTTGGCTACAATTACCTAAAAGTTGTAAGACGATACAAATAATATTATTAAGATGTTTGGGTACTTACAATTCGTGACTATAATGTCGAGTGGATGCCATGGCCTAACTTATGTTGGCCATGTTTGGAAATCCTTTCTTTGGTTTCCTTCAAAGTGTCAGGAAACCTATCATCAAAATTTTCAAGTATGTTATATTTAACCACACTTTTATTTAGATCTAAAGAAAATTAAAGTTGGTATTGAAATAAAAATATTGTAATTTAGCTTGGGGTACGAGTTATTTTTTCTCCTGATTTTTTCAATATATATTATTTTGCATCATCAATGATCGCCTTCCACTCCCTCTATGTAATTGAGGGAGGACTCTCATACCTAGTATTTTCCACAAAGATTCGTCTATAAACACCCCGTGCATATTTTAAATATTTGCCCGCTACAGAGGTGATCGATTTTTTATTGAACGTGTGTACTCCAAAGAGGCCTTCGAGATAATCTATAACTTCTTTTTTGAAGTTGGAATTCTGGAAATTCCACCTCATGCGTAAGGTTTCCCAAAAAATCAACAAGGCCTTTCTCTCTAAGTGCCTATAAAAATGGTCGTTTCCTACACACAAAAATATATTATCATTAATTTAAATAATAATCTAGATGATTTGTGTATGAGATGGACAACATGAAATGATTAAAATATGAAAAACTACCTAGGAGTCTTATTGTTTTTAATGGAAGTCCATTATCATCGACCAAAAATGTGCACGGAAGGGTCCATGTGCTTGTCACAGGTATAGCTCCTAGAAATGTAACCATGCCAGCCACATCATCAACCTCATCTTTGTCACCATCTCTAGAGTCTGATCGATGTGAGGATGTCTGGTGGTGCATGTCATGGATCCTATCTAAATTAGGTGTGGAAGATAGAGAAGTAAATACTACTCTAGCAGCTGTATGACCGCCCACATCAAGACTCTGTGGCGTCTCTGCAATGCCACTACTACCAACACTGGACTGAATAGGGTCCAAAAATATCTTTATAAAAAAGAAAATGTTTTTTCGTGAAATAATGTAAAAGTTAAATAACAAAGTTTCATAATTGAACATATGAGTACATTAGAAAAAAACACTTTAAATTATGGTTATTACCTTATATGTGTTAAGTTGTGACATAAGGGGATTGATCTTTTCTATGACGTCGGGATTTTTATCTGGACGATTTAATAAGATAACAATTTCCTTGTTCACTTTAATGATCTTTTTTGTTATTAATAGCATCAGATCATGGAATGAATACAACCCCTCCTCATCGACAGAATCATGATCAACATGGACTGCCGACTACATATAATTTCAACAAAAACAATGTTATTTGAGTAAAATTATATAAGCAAATAATAAAATTCACATAAAATGAAAGTCAAATTTGATAATCATTTACATGTTCTGTGGTTGGCCCTTTTCCACGATCGTCCTGCCACATTACAATATAATTAGAACCCCAAAATATTTAAAAAATTGTTAACGATAACAAAAAAATTGATTGCCACCCAAATAAAATCATCCTCAACGATCAACCTCCCACATTATTATAAAATTGGGACCGTGAAATATTTAAAACAATGTTAAAGATAAAAAAAAATATAATGCAATAATTAGAGGTTGCTTAAAGAGGTGTTCCATAAGTACCCTCACACTATTAGTCGATGTTTCTATTCGATTCAAATGGTAATCCACTAATAACTCTTCCCCGAGAGATATATTTTTTATTGCACATAGGACTACCAGATTCTCTTTGCATCCCTCATATATAAAATTCGATTACTTGTTTTTTGTCCCAGGTCATGTGCTATTTATAAACCCTATGATATTGTATCGTCCCCTACCATCCATGTCGGGCCATGCTACTCCAGAGAACTCTTTCTGTTCTCTCTACGGAACATATCGTAACATACCCAACATCCAACTGAGCTATGCCATGTACATTTTCTAATTGCATGCATTTAAAAACATACACACACAACACTCTTGCAGAAGCTTTATATTTAAAACGTAACAGACAAATACATTACTTAAATGCATGAATTCACACTGAAATAATAATAAACATAGACATGTAGCATATACATGAAATACCTCTAACATTCATACAATTATAAACACACATAAGATAAACCCATAAATAAAAGCACACAAATAACAATGAAGCATGTAAATTTATCACCCAATTGGCACTTATCTTGGTAAGAATGTCACCAACTACGTGTAGACCTTCCACGGACCTCCCATCCTTAGAACACACTATTCATCACTCTCAACAGTGAGTCACCCTCGAGCTAGGACTAAACTCCACCTGGGTAAAGGGATTCCTAACCAGGCTAAAGGCTCTTTAGACAATAGGAAGGACTTCGTCTCAGGTGCCGACTCAAACTAACAACCCACAATCCCTCATTCCTCACATGCCTGTCCCACCCAGGAAGTGTGCCCCTTTTCTACTTAACAGTCCTTCGGTTGTCCCACTTCCTTTTCGGGCTTCAGCAATAGGCTGGAAAGGAAGTCTTAGAGAACTGTAGCTACAGTTCATCACCTTCAGGAAATCAATTGCCAAAAATTATCTCACCTAGAGAATTGCTCACGGGCCTGACAACCCACTTCTTTAGTCCATATCCCAAGCTAACCATATACATCAACACAAAATGTCTATGGATACAAGTTCAGGTACCATCATGAAGATACAAAGGATAGCTCAATGGGTGTGAATACTCAAGGATGATTGACTGCATGGTTGAATGATGGAAAAGATGATAGGAAATGAAATAAGTCCCAACAATATGTATGCATGTCCCCAACTTAACACTTGTCATGTTGGGAGCTACTTTGGCCCACATGTGCCCAACTTTAGAACTTAGGATAAAATAATTATCCATACTTTATATTTAAGAAATATTAATATAATATTCCTTTTTCGTTTAAGCTCCCTAGATTAACCCCTTTCCTTAGCTTATCCCATCCCTTTCTCTAACTAGTGGATTTTAGTCCCCCATCTCTTTTATCGTGGTTGGTATGCGCGCAACAATGTATTTATATTAATTATGAGACATGTACAAAAACATGCGTACTAGCCTTTAACATCTAGGATATCTGGCCTAATCAAAACATAAGAATCATATCTTATAATAATTGGCTCACCAGCCTATAAAACATACCATATACACGAAGGCTCGTTGGCCTCACAATCACGCACACTCAAGTTGTTGCGCACGGTATCCAGGAATGTGCACACTTCCTCATTTTACTGCGTAGTACATGCGAACACTATACCATGAAATGTGCATATAAAATGATGTCATATAGCTCACTAGCTTAAGTAAATTTGAATTTACATTTACAATTGGATTCGGCCTTACGGATACTACAATCTGCTCCCCTTATTTATGCACTATCCTCCGTGCAGCATGTACCCATGTACAACAAAATTTTAAAAATCCCCAAAACGATGCAGGTATTCTACCCACATTGCATCCTCATGCTCTCAAGTAGCTTCCTCAAGACCGTACCAGGTCCATTGGACCTTTATAATCCATATGTCTCAGTTCCAGAGTTGTTTGATTTTCTGGTCCAGAATGCGTACCGGATGCACTTGAAAAGCGCCTTCTTGCTCCACCTGAATCACATTCCAATCAATAACATGATTAGCATCAGGTGTATATTTATTTAGAAATTATACATGGAATACATTATGAACATACATAGATGCAGGAAATGAAATCATATAAGAAACTGGACCAATCCTCTCTAGGATTTCAAATGGCCCATAATAGTGAGCTGCCAACTTTGAACAATTTCCCAACTTCAAGGAACTTGTTTTGGCCTTCACTTTGAAGAATACATGGTCTCTCACATTAAATTCACTGTGAGTTATGCCCTTATCAACATAGATTTTCTTCCTATCTTGGGCAACCTTTAAATTTTGATTTATTTTTATCATTTACTCCTCCATTTCCCTGAGCAAATCTAGTCCAACCACTGCTTTGTCTGTTGGGTTATCCCAGCTTACTGGTGTGTTGCACTTTCTTCCATAAAGTAATTCAAACGGGCTCATCTTTAAAGATGCTTGGTACCCATTGTTATAAGAGCAATCTACCAACTGTAGGTAGTCTTCCCATTTTGATGGCTTATCCATCCCATACATTCTCAACATATCCTCAATCACTTGATTCACCCTCTCTATTTGTCCATTTGATTCTAGATGATAAGCTATACTGAAATTCAAATTTGTTCCAAATCAATTAAATAATCCTTTCCAAAATTTTGAGGTAAATTTTGGATCTCTGTCAAACACAATTGTCTTGGGTATTCCATGTAATCTAACAATTTCCCTCATATAAACATCAACAATGTTCTCTGCCTTGTGAGTGAGCTTAACTGAAATAAAATGGGCATCTTTAGTAAGCTTATCCACCACCACCATGATATAATCATGTTTCTTGTTTGTTTTGGGTAGTTTGGTGATGAAATCCATGGTTACAACTTCCCATTTCCACTCAGGAATGGGTAATGGCTGTAGAAAACTAGCTGGGTGTCTATGCTCATCCTTTACCTTTTGATATTCCAAATATCTGGCAATAAAATCAGCAACCTCTTTATTCATGTCTGGCCAATAATATTGGATTTTGACAGCTGCAATAGTTTTCTAATATCATGGGTGCCCAACAGAAGGTACATTATGCATTTCTTTCAATATCATATTTTTCAATTCCTGAGAATTTTGTACATAAATTGTGCCCATGTACATGAGAATTTCATCATTAACTAGCTTGTATACTTCAATTTCCTGCTGCAAAATACCTTGCTATAATTTTTCCACTGATTCCTTGTATTGCAAATCTGATTTGGCAACCTCTATCATTCTGGATTTTAAATCTGATTGGTACATGTTAATGGTTGTAGCATGCATTTCATGCACTCTTCTGCTGAGTGCATCAACCACTTTGTTCTCTTTCCCTTTGATATGCTTTATATAGAAGTCATAATCACTTAAAAATTCTAACCATCTGCTTTGCCTAGCATTTAGAGTTGGTTGATCAAATAAATATTTCAGACCATTATGGTCTATTCTCATCTCAAAAATCTTCCCCATGAGGTAGTGTCTCCATTTCCTCAAGGCATGCACTATGGCTGCCAACTCCAAATCATGAGTGGCATAGTTTCCTTCATGCTCCATCAACTTTCTTGATTCATAACATATAACAAACCCATTTTGACTGAGGACTCCACCAATTCCTTCCTTACATGCATCTGTGCATACAATTAAGTCTTCATTTGGGTTTGCAATCCTTAGTATTGGAGCAATTGTTAATAATTGTTTCAAGTGTTCCAAACTTTTTTCACATTCCAATGTCCACTGAAACTTCACACCCTTTCTTTGCAAGGAAGTGATTGGGTGTGCAATCTTTGAAAATCCTTCAATAAATATTTTGTAGTAGCCTGCAAGGCCCATCAATGATCTAACCTTTGTCACATTCTTTGGTGCTGACCACTCTCTAATGGATTCTACCTTCTCAGGCTCCACTACTATCCCATTCTTTGAAATGATATGTCCCGAATAATGAATTTGATTTTGATACAATGAGCACTTGCTCAATTTTGCATACAACTGATGCTTCCTTAATACCTGCAAAACCATCCTCAAATGATGTTGATGCTCTTCCTATGACTTAGAATATATAATAATTTCATCCAAAAATACAATGACAAACTTGTCTAAATATTCTCGGAAAACACCATTCATTAAGCACATGAAAACAACTGGTGCATTTGACAGCCCAAATGGCACCACTGTGAACTCATAATGACCATACATTGTTCTGAAGGAGGTTTTGCTGATATCTTCCTCCTTAATCCTTACCTGATGGTATCCTGACCTGAGATCTATATTTAAAAATATCTTTGCATCCTTCAATTGATCAAAAAGATCATCAATCCTTGGCATAGGATACTTGTTCTTAAGAATCACTTTATTCAACTGTCTGAAATCAACGCACAATCTTAATGTTCCATCTTTCTTCTTCACAAACAAGACTGGGGCACCCCAAGGTGACACACTTGGGCATATATACCCCTTATTTAGAAGTTCTTCAAGCTGCATTTGCAACTCCTTTAGCTCTGGTGTACTCATTATGTAAGGAGTCTTTGACACTAGAGCTGCTCCAGGAATTAAATTTATAGAGAAATCAATATCTCTCTTTGGGGGTAGTCCTGGTACCTCCTTGAACACATCTTCGAATTCTTCCAAGACTGCATGATCTTCCAAATTTGGCACCTTACCTCTAGGTGTCTCTTCCATATATGTTGCAAATATTTGACACCCTTTCCTATAACATGTCTTCAGTTGCAATGCTGAAATTTCTCTAATGGTTACTACCCTGGGAATACCTTGCACTCTCCTTAGATTCCCTTATTCATCCAATCAAGTAAATGCTTTGTTATGACAGTCTAAGATGGCATGATTTTGGTCCAACCAATCCATCCCAATTAGACAATCATAAGAACCTAAAGGAAATATGTTCAAATCTGCCTTGGTGTTCAGTTCGTTGATGTCCATGAGGCATGTCTTAACCATCTCATTAACTTTTCTTTTGGCTCCTATAGCCAGCTTCACTAACCAAGATTTCCCATGCTTGCTTCTTGGAAAATTCAAACTTTCCACCTTCTTAGGATCTATATAACTATGACTAGCTCCTGAATCAATCAAAATAGAAATGGTTTGGTTGCTGATCATACCTTCCACTTCAATCATGTGTGACTAATACTTTTATTGCTTGTTTTTCAGGTCTGCATAGATCATTGGTACATTTCTTCCCATGGCCTCCACTATTTCAGCTTGTTGTACATTGTGAACAGTTCTCCCTTTTTCACCTCTGTGAGGATAATCTTTGTACATGTGATCTCCTTTACAACTCCAACATTGAATATGTGGCTTCCTTAGCCTTTGACCTCCTGCCTCAATCGTTCTGGGTTCTCTAGAAGTTGTTTGTACCTGAGGATTATTTCTAAAGAATGAAGGATTAGATCCCTTCTTCCTATGATCCATATTGAACTTATTTTTGTCCTCCCAAGATTTTTGGAAAGTTGGCCTTGCTTTCTGCTATTCATAAAGGAATTTAGCTCACCTTATGGTCTCATCCAATGTCTTTGGATCATCATACTGTATTTTTTCACTGATAAATGATGACAATCCTCTCAAATACCTTTGAATTTTGACTGTCTCATTCTTGATGAAAGAGCCATACTTCAGCAGTTCTAGAAACCTTCTCTCATATTCATCTATGGTCGTACTCCCAAGATTGAGTTCAAAGAACTCTTTCATTTTCTTGTCATAGTATCTCTTAGTCAAGTATTTCTTCTCAAAATACTTCTTGAATTCCCTCCAAGTGACACTTTTCTCTTTAATGTGATGCACCTACACAAGATGATCCCACCACATGGATGCCTTCCCCTTGAGTTGATAGATGGCAATTCTACCTTTTGCATGAGAAGAATAATTATGCAATTGAAAATAATTTCTCATGCCCAACAACCATGTTTCTGCATCTTCATCCTTTTTGTGCTCACAATCAAATGTAGGAGGTTTGATTTTGTTCATTTCTCCTCGTAGTTCATCCACCCCAGAACTCTCATGCTTTCCGATAGGGGATGGACTTGAGCTGCTATGTGATCTCTTATTGGAATTCCTCGGGGAGTCGTGGTGATGCCTTCTAACGCTTCTTGCTTTTCTTTTCTCGTCATGAGACCTGTTATTTCCTGACTTGCTTGAGCCAATCTCTTTACCCAAATTATTTTTTATTATGTTCAATCTCTCTAATAACTTCGTGTTGAAGTCATCCTGCTTCTCCTTAGATCTCAGAAGCCTTTCATTATCATCTTTATGGATTTGGACATCCTTCTGCAAATTTTTAATGGTCTCTGCCAAATTCATGTTTTCATCTCTTCCTTCTCAATGTACATTGGAGTTTGTTCCTTCAATGCCCAAATGGACATCCATCCCTCTACTCTCATCTTGCTGACTATAAGTCCCCTGTGCCTCTTCCATTCCTATGGACTCTGCATTTATCTTGATCTGATCTAGTTGTTGTTAACTCTGAAAAATGTGCAGCCAACAAAACTTTGTCAGGCTATCTGTTTCAGCAATTTCATGAAAAATATGAACCATTTTGGTTCAATAATATATCAGAATCCTTTATTTTTCTTTCCTTAAAGTTCAATTTCCTAGATCAATTTTCTGGGTGGATATTTATATTCTATTGTTCAAGAACTTTCCAATGCCTACTCACATGCTCAATTCGGATTCTGGAGCAAAACATTATGGTCATTTGAAAAATTTATCACGTGCACCCGCACACCAACACTTTTCCTCACGGTGCCAAAATTTAGCGCACGCACCAGAAAACCATTATTTTTCTCTGCGGTACCAAAATTTAGCGCGCACACTTACACACTAACATTTTTCTGCGTGACATCAGCATGCCAATATATTGTCACGTAGTGTCGAATTTTACCTATCACAAGCTTTTCACTGCACATCATGCATTTTTAGTGCACCCACTTGTGCACATTCGCCTTTATGTGCATCAAATCCTCATGAATTCCGCTGCAGAAATTGGGGCTTTTCCTAACTTTTTCCCCAATTTACTATAGACATTCTGCAACCACGAAATTCATTCAATTACTCCTCGATAACACCAATTCAATTGCTGAAACAACAAATAGTTGTGGGTTGGATATTATGGAACGAATTTCCCCAAAATCAATTCATGAATTGAGAATTTTAATTATAAAACTCACTCCAACTATCATGGATTCACTGTGACTTTAAATTCGACCAATTTTGGGTCCGAATTTGCTAGAACAGATATCAAATTGGGAATATCTCATCACTTGGCTGAATTTCTCCATTTTATCTTGAATTTAAGAAGAGAAATTGGGGCTTTTCCCAATTCTTCATCGTTGCTTCCAAATATTACCATGGACACTCTACAAACTGAAATTTGGCTTGTTCGAAATAAATCTTCTGTGAAATTTCGCATCAACTAAACTTGCTCAACCCATCCAGGCTCAGTGTTAAAAACAGAAGCTCTGATACCATGTTGTAGCGTCCCCTACCATCCATGTCGGGCCATGCTACACCAAAGAAATCTTTCTTTTCTCTCTACGGAACATACCATAACATACCCAACATCCAACTGAGCTATGCCACATAAATTTTCTAACAACATGCATGTAAAAACATACACACACAACACTCTTGCAGAAGATTTATATTTAAAATGTAACAGAAAAATACATTACATAAATGCACAAATTCACACTGAAATAATAGTAAACATAGACATGCAGCATATACAGGAAATACCCCTAACGTTCAAACAGTTATAAACACACATAAGATAAACCCATAAATATAAGCATGTAAATAACAATGCCACATGTAAATTTACCACCCAATTGCCACTTATCTTGGTAAGAATGTCACCAACTGTGTGCAGACCTTCCATAGACCTCTCAGCCTTAGACCACACTGTTCATCACTCTCAACAGTGAGTCACCCCCGAGATGGGACTAAAATCCACCCGGGTAAAGGGATTCCTAACCAGGCTAAAGGCTCATAGACAACAGAAAGGACTCTATCTCAGGTGCCAACTCAAACTAAAAGCCCACAGTCCCTCATTCCCCACATGCCTATCCCACCTAGGAAGTGTGCCCCTTCTCTGCTCAATAGTCCTTTGGCTGCCCCACTTCCTTTCCGGGATTCATCAATAGGCCAGATAGGAAGTCTCAAAGCATTGTAGCCGCAGTTCAGCACCTTCAGGAAATCTATCCCCAACAATTCTCTCACCCAGATAATTGCTCACGGGCCTGGAAACCCGCTTCTTCAGTCCAAATCCCAAGCTAGCCAGATACACCAACACATAATGGCTATGGATACGGGTTCAGGTACCATCATGAATATGCAAAGTATAGTTGAATGGGTGTGAATACTCATGGATGATTGACTGTATGGTTGAATGATGGAAAATATGATAGGAAATGAACTAGGTCTCAACAATATGTATGCATGTCCCCAACTTGACACTTGTCATGTTGGGAGCTACTTTGGCCCACATGTGCCCAGCTTTAGAATTTAAGATTAAATAATTATCCATAATTTATATTTAAGAAATATTAATATAATATTCCTTTTTGGCTTAATCTCCCTAGATTAACCCCTTTCCTTAGCTTATTCCCTCCCTTTCCCTAACTAGTGGAGTTTAGTCCCCCATCTCTTTTATCATGGTCACTTTGCATGCAACGATGTATTTATATTAATTATGAGACATGTAAAAAAATAGGCGCACTGGCATTTAACATCTAGTCTCTACTACCTAATCAAAACATAAGCATCCCAACTTATAATAACTAGCTCACCAGCCTATAAAACATAGCATATACACAAAGGTTCGTTGGCCTCACAATTGCACGCACTCAAGTTGTTGCGCGTGGTATCCAGGAATGTGCACACTTCCTCATTTTACTGCATAGTACATGCACGCACTATACCATGAAATGTGCATATAATATGATGTCATACACTCACCAACTTAAGTACATTTGTATTTACATTTACAATTGGGTTCGGCCTTAGGGATATTACAGATATTTCTAGAAGCTTTAGGCCTTCCATCGATATAGATACTCGCTCCCTTATTTTTATCCTTGTTTATTAGTTTTATATAATTTGCGGCGAGTGCATCTCTGCATGTTTCACATGTACCGGACCAGCTGCATCCAATCGTTATAATTGTAAAATAATCCGACATATTCCATCATTTCAGTTACTGTATTGTATTTTATAGTTATTCCATCGATGGAAAATAGCCCCAATCCATGCAGGGAGGATGGTGCAATGCGATATATCCTATTGTTGACAATGAAGTCAACATTTATAGGAGGCATATCCTTAGGTACCCATTGTGTCACCATATTATTATACTTGAGTGGCACCTCTATGTCTCCTATTCTCTCATCATCATAAGAGCATGATCCTCCTTCGACAAGAAAAAATTCCATGCGTCTACAAAAGTTTCTTATGACTTTTTCACCTATGGTCTTTGTTTTCTTATCACATCTACTAGATGCATTCGCATTTCCCTTTATTTGTCCTAATATTTTCTCGCTCGACGAAGAAATATCTAACAGGTACATGTTTGGTTGTACCTTCAGTTACATGTGCACGTGTTGTTAGTGAGTAGTCCATCCTCATCCTAGTTCCAATTTTTGAACTTTTTTTTCTATATTCAGAGTTCTAAATTAAATTTTTATATCTTTAGTTTTGGATACACAATTAGAGGGTGAAATTACCAATATTAGTAGGGGCACTCATGAATGCAGTGGATTCCCAATTCCCAACTTAGTGAACAGTATGAATCTCTAGATGAGTTCATCTTAATTTTACTCACTTATCTATATAAGCAATATGAACTATGGTTAGATTTCACACTATGGAATTGTGGTCAACCACCTAATGCAATGTGATATCCCTCTTGATTTTGGACATATTAATGTGATATCCATAAAGTCTACTAATTATCGCCTTCATGGAAAAATAAGATCTCGTTTTTGAAGGTGCAAAGGATAAATATATTCATTGCAT
Organism: Picea engelmannii; assembly: GCA_009831015.1. Taxonomy (NCBI): domain Eukaryota; kingdom Viridiplantae; phylum Streptophyta; class Pinopsida; order Pinales; family Pinaceae; genus Picea; species Picea engelmannii. The sequence continues at coordinate 211,449 of ML819772.1, read as the reverse complement.
CGGGCATCATATTCTTGTAGCTTTTGAGTTTGGCATTTTCTCATGTGACAACAATCTTAATATTAGGAGCTCTATTAGTTTGGCCTTTGTTTGCATCAACTATTTAAGTTTTCAACAAGCATTTGTATTATGAGAGTCGCTCTTGTGTTATTTACACCAAATGCCAATTTTTTAGGTTGACGCACGATAATGCGCCTTGTCTCTAATTTAAAAGATAGTTCTAATTTCAATTTTGGGCAGGGTCATTTTTGTCACCATGTCTCACATTTCATTTCTATTGGAGACTCACAGATTTGGTTTTTTAACTATTTTATCTCCCACAACTAACTTAAGTTAGGAATTTTCTATTTGATGGAGGTTGTCGATGGAATATTCAATTGAAGGGGGATCTCTGATATAATTTGTGATCATGTTGTCTCAGTTTGAGGTATTGATAAAGAGGTGATAAAAGGTTTCTTCTGGTAAATTTTCCATAGAGTCGTGCAAAACCTTACACCATCAATGAATTAAAGTTTATTTAGATTCCTCATCTTGTTGTTTGAGGTTAATGGGGTTAAGGATATAAGATTCATTTGGTTGAGTGATGTTAAATTATTGGATGAACTAATTCGCTAACATGTAAGGGTTATAAATTGACTCTTTAGGGAGATGATGGAACCATTGAATGACATCACTTATAAAGTATTGATGAAAAATATTTATTGTGATATTGTTGTTATAATGAAGAAACTTGACACATGAAGTAGTGAAAGATTCTAAGTGACACTCAAGCTATTCCTTTGTTGGAGAACCATTGAATTAAGGTAATTCAAGTAGTTTTGGGGGAATCCAAGTCACTACAATTTGAGGGTAAAGGATTGTCTAATTTGTTTTGTGTAGGAAGGTCTATATGATGCATGAAGGTATTTATCCCTACTTCCTCCATTTGATCTCGAGTTTTGGTTTGAGTATGCAACATCGATGGGGGGGGGGTGTTATTGTCAAAGGGTGGTATATTCCCACCTTCACCTCCTAGACTTGGATGAGTATGTGGTCATATACCATGGATGAAAGAGGGTGGAATGTAGAACATGTTCATGATTGGATTCTAGTTTCCCTAAACGTTAGAGTTATGAGGTTGCATGTATTCTTGTCCAAGAGGTTGGGAGAATGTTGGATGTAGGCTTGGTTTTTGGGTTGTGTAGAGGTTTACATGAATGCTTGGTTTATGGGTTGTGTAGAGTTTGACATGAACGTTTGGTTTTTAGATTATGTATAGGTTGACATGAATACTTGGTGTACATATGGAGATGAATGTTTTGGAGTAGGACATGAACATTCCTTGGCTAAGGTTTGGAAAGTTTTGATTGTAAGGGGCCAATTGTTGTTGCTACACATTTACTTTGCCTGTTTAGAATATATCAAGGACAGAAGTTGAAGGTAAAGTTTGAGGAACCATCATAGATGTACCAAGAATCATGGATCTAAGGGATAATGGGATGATTTATGGGGACACCCAAGGTTCAATTGGGCCATGGATAGTGAGTGGAGAAACCCCTTGAGAGAAAGAAGGAAATATATATGTTCCATCAAAAGGGAGATATGTTGAAGAGGCTGAGAGAGGGTCAGATCAAGGGAAACAAGTATTGATCTAAGAGAAGGGGCTTGGAAGAGAGGTGAGTTTCAAGATAAGAGGTAGGTTTAGTGAGTTGAATGTGAGGACCTAAAAATATATCAAGGACTTGCGAGAACTCTACCTCAACACCTTGGAGGCATACCAAATGGTGGAGATGGGGAAAGGGATCATAAGCAGTGACTTAACCTACAATGTAAATAATTTTAAATTGAATGACCCCATAATATAGAGGTAAAACCCTAGAGAAGGAGTTACTTTGAGAAGTAACCATGTAGGATGCAAAATACAAAGAAGAGGAACCTCACTTATTTTCAAGAAAAGGGACACAACACTCCCTATTGTAGGGGAAGGCTAGGATAAGAAGTAGAATTTTCCAGATAGAGGGGGGATACAAGTAGTATTTGACCACTTCCATAATGGGATCATCCTTTTTAAGAAGGAAAAGGACTAAAATATCTTCAAGGTAATTTTATGTATTTCCATCAAGGACATGGACAATTCTGATGTGGAAAATTTTGCATGGAGGCATTTCTCCCGGACCTCTTCATGAAAGATTGTGAATCTATGGTGCATGTACAACTATGTGAGATGTGGGTTTATGATAATATTTTGAATTCTCCAATCACATTTCTCATTTTCATTAGATGGAGATTTTTCGGTCATGACCTTGTGTAAACCATTCCATTTGGTGTTTATTGCATTAAGTGTAAAGAACAATGTTGGAGAATTTTAAGACATAAGTTAGGTTGTTACCACTTTATTCCCTTTTATTTTAATGGTATCCATATTTTGTATTGATAAAATGAGGAATTACCTCGAAAATTATGCCATTAGACACAAACTAAATCCTAAGTCCAAGTAAGGAGAAAAAACAACACACGCTAATTAATCTAGGAGTCAAGAATGCAAAAAAAACTTCTCACAATGAAGCACTAGTTGGTGATGGAATCCAACATCACAGGATCAATTTATGAAGAGGTTGATTTTCGGTGGGTGGTAAAGTTACATTGACAACCTGCTTAACAAACTAACACCCTAGTGCAAGTTACCTCACGAGCAGTGGGAAACCCTCCAAGGAGTCCGAGTGAGTCTAGCCAATGTCGATCCTAGGTACAACACCACCTTCCCTGTGTTGTCACCTTGCATAGGAATTCTAAACTATTATGGCCTCTATGGTACCACATATTATACCAAAGTAGAGGAGGTATAGTCAACAGTTGACACCAAGACCAACAAGGCAGGGTTGATTACTATGTCGTCCCCAATGCGACCTCTTGACTGGCCCTAGTGTTAGAAGGGCTTCCCAAAGTCAGTGATATAGCAACTAGATTTCACTCCCTAACTCAAAGCCTTATGATTGTTTAGCAGCTTTGGAAAGTTATTCTCACAATCTTATTCCAAAGCTCTACACCTAAGCTAAGATGGGTTTGAAGATCCCTAGAAAAGTTGCTAGATAAATTTTAATTAGCGCTTGATTTTAGGATATTGTTACACAAATGAGTGGTTGTGAAACTGATGGATTTTTGACTCGACTCTTTAAACCATGCAAGAGGAAAATGAAATGCAAGAATTTCAACTTCGATGAAAACTAGCTATGGGAAGGACCAAGAGGTTTTAAGAAAAGAAATAATTTCTTTATAGATTACTATGTGTGCACTACTAATGACAAAAAGTGTGAGCTAATTATCTAGATAAATGGAAGAAAAATTGCCCAGATTTTAAAAATTCGATGCAAATGTCATAGTTCACTTAGTACACCTATACAAAATTGAATCAAATGTCATCATTTCTAACATAGTAAACTTTTATTATTATAGAGACCACCATACACATCTTAAATACTCATAAGGATCACAGGGGCTTCACCTTGTGTATGAC
>ML819772.1:181930-195837 GCA_009831015.1 Picea engelmannii | reverse complement strand
AATTAGGTCATTAAAAATGCAAGTATAAACTTTTATTAATCTCTTTTAAAAGAAAATTTACTACCATAGGTTAACTCTCTCTCTTTCTCGTGGAAGAATACATAGTTAAAATAATCTACCTTAATGCAATCAGTGTTGCAATAAGGTCTAAATATGCATGATTTGATATGATTTTGGCATCATGAATGAGAAATATATGTGGAATGATCAATAAATGTCATCATCATCGTAAATTTCATCATTTTTATATTATGCACTAGACATGGGAAATAGTGACGTGTGAATGGGTCTTAGAGGTTGTGAATGTGTCTTTTAATGGTGTCACATGGTTTGCAAGGAGTGTAAGGCTTATATGGTGCAATGCAGTGTAGTCTATAAGAACAATATCTATGTCAAACCTCGAAATGGATAGTACCATAGTTCCTTAGACAAATATTTTTTGTATGTTTCCTTTGTGGTGGCTCAAGCCCTCACACATGATGCATGACAATGAAATTTAACAATTTTACTATTGAATGATAGTGTTATGTCACATGCAAATTTTGAACCGACTTAGCATGCAAATGAACTTTGATAATCCCTTATGGCCCAGGTATCATTTGATTGGTAGGATATTGATATATTTAAAGAATCTTATCTCTGCAAGGAATAATTCTTTGGTAGGATATTAGTATCTTTCAATATTATTATCTCTTATATCTTAGCACATGACGACCGTCGAGGACAATTTGAAAAAAAACAAGAAAATTAAAAAATTTTAAAGGTAAAATCCGAGCAAACTAAGAACTAATATTTCTTACCTTCATACATAGAACATGCACATACCTGATAATCCACCTTAATAGTTACATAACATTAATGTAAAACAACCATTAAACTAGAAATTGTACATGTTCAAATAGGTTTCCACTAACACTCTTATAAACGAAACCCTTATGTAATTGTTAACATATAACCCCTAACATTTATAACCCTTTTAAGCTTATAAACCCTAATATAACCTCCATATCCCCTACCATTTATAATCTCAATAACCCCTATCCCATTAAAAACTAATAGAACCCTTGGTATCTATAAAGACATCCGATCTCTAATCCTTACACCTTCTATTGCATCTAGCTAAAATAACACTGGATTCTTATACCCTTCGAGCCATAGCCCTATAACCCATCTCATTCCTAACCCATATGAATCCCAACACAAATAACCACTTCCATAGTACATTATAACCCATAATATAATACATAACCACTACAAATCCTAATCCCTAAAACTTTATATAACACCTATAAAAGTTAATCCATAAACACTATAACCCTCAACCCACACCCCATAGTAGGTCGTGACACGATTAGTATTGATGTATATGTTTGATGATATATTAGGCTATAGTCAAGTTTTGGTAGATGAATTAAGGGATTACTTTAATACACCTAACACCTAACTATTATAACTCAATCACACCTAAACCCTAATATAACCCATCACTTGTATAACTATTATACCCTTATAATTAATAACCACTATCATGTATAACTTAACCCCTATAACCCATTACCTCCAACATGCATAAATTTTAATTCTTAACTCATATAACACACTCATAGGATTTCAAACAACCCATACAATGGACTCATGTGTTGGCTGGAGCACTAGTCATTCAAGGCTCTTGATCTCAATAATATTCAACAATATCTTGAGGCACCACTTGTTTTCCTTCATTGGCCATGGTCAAGATCCTATGATATATACTCAATGCACAAAACCTCTTATTGGAGTCCATATATTCCAACTCTGATGCTAAAAACCCCTTAGATGATAAGGCTTTTGTTATGGTAATTTGCAGGTGTTGTTCATGGATATTGATCCTAAGAAGTGATGTTTAGGGAATAAGGTCCAAGTTTTTTCCTCCCAGCCTAACCATGGAATTTGAGATCAAGAAAGTCCAGTTAGGGGTTAAGACCCTTATTTCCCCCTTAACCTGCATGTTAAGCCCTCAATACTCATTTCTACTTTACAAAACCTACTCATGGCACCATTATATCCTGCTTTCGATTCTAAAGAACACCAACTACAATCCTGAGAACCATTCATAATGGGGGGTCTAACAGATTTTTATTTATGGCATATGTTTTGGTTTAATAATGGTACTTGTATCCCTCAAATAGTCCAAAAATAACCTACAAGGGTCCTATGTGATGACTCAAGGACTCGTCCAACACTATATCCTGAGAAGTTGTGTGGGTTGTAGATGTTGTTCATAGAATTTAAGCCTAAGAATGTTCACTTAGGGAATAAGTACTCCCTTGTTTCCCTCCCTTGACCTTGGTTATACCTTCTGACCCATTCTTGGTTAAAAACTAACTTATTCATGGTGCCCAAATTCCACTTTGAGTTGAATGATATGTTACATAGGTCATATGTCGCGGGTTGACTACATGTCTATGGTTCTTGATATTGAGAAGAAAGGTTTAGGGGTGAAGACTCTTCTTTCCTTTAATCAACTATAGTCATGAACCTAAGACCCATCCATGATTATCAACAAGACCTCATAATGTCACCCATATTCAACTTGGATTCCAAAGACTCCCTAGAGAGGACTCGTGTCATGTTTTTTAGGTGTTGTCTATTGTGGTTCATGAGCTCGAGAAGGTTTAGTTATGGATTTAGGCCATTGTTTCCAACTTGCCATGTTTATGCCTCTACACCCATTTTCAATCTACAAAACATAATCACGATTCCTGTATCCCTCTTAAAGGACAATTAATTTATGGTATGTTGGTTTGAAGACTTGTTCAAGGCTCTTGATGGCAACTTGTTCACCCATCGATGGTATTTTGTGTTGACCTGTGGACTTTTTCATGGTGCTTGAGCTAGATATGATTTGATTGGGGCTTGATTTGTTGTTTCCCTCACTTGACCATGCAAGTTAAGGGCTTGAGGCTTGTTTCCCTACCACAATCATGGTCAAGGCCACAAGACCCATATGTATATAGTATGCAAAAAATATAAAAGGTGATGGTCTAGGTGTTGTTCATGGCACATGAGCTTGAGAAGGTTCAATTATGGATTAAGTCCTTTACTCCCCCCTTAACCTTTTTTAGGGGTTAAGACCCATTTCTAGGGAACAAAACCTACTCATGGCCCCTATATCCGACGGCTTGGAGGCCTTCAAGGAAGCCTTAAAAATGAGTGGTGTGTTGGTTAAGGCCTCTCTACCCATCCTTATTGCAAAAATCCTCCTAATGGTGTCCTTATCCAACTCTGATGCTAAGGACCCCCTAGAGAGAAATTGTGTTGTGGTTTCTAGGTGTTGTTCATGATGAATGAGCCTAAGAAGTCTCATTTAGGGCCCTCATATCCCTTGATATTGTTTATACCTTAATACTAATTATTGGTTCATGTATGGGTTATTTTCCCATGTTTCCACCTAAGTTTCATAATTTTTATAGTGATAATTACTAAAATAAATTACCCCTTCATAAAAAAATGAAAGAGTAAATATTTATTGTTAATACAATTTAAAAAAGAAAATACTAAAATCCTTTAATTCAAATAATTATTACTTATTGTTTTATATTTACTCTACTCAATATGAAAATGTAGAAATAAACTTCGATTTCACCCATACGCTTTGAGGCTGAGAGAGGGTTTGGTAAGGCAAATTTCTCAATCAAGGCGGGTTTTCTTTAGGGTAGAAACATAATTCGATTTCACCCATACGCTTTGAGGCAGAGACATGGTTTGGTACAACGTGATTTCTTAATTAAGACGGGTTTTATTTAAGGAGGAAACATAATTCAAATCTGTTACCCTTCTTCAAGAAAACACACCCATCTGAGACCGAGAAGACTGAGCAAGAAGACTATGGTACCTATCTCTCTATGACCTACGATATGATTTCTTCTACCATATCATTTTCTTAATCAACTGAACCATTAAACTATGCCTTTGTTTCTCCTTCTTACTCTAATCAAGGGCCATCTGAGACCAATCATACCGAGAAAGGAGGCATAAGAGTATTGTGGAGGGAAAGGAGGTGAGAGAGTGTCAATGGCCACCCATACACTTTGAGGAGAGAATATTTGGTAAGATGAGACCATCGAGGGAAAAGAGGTGTGAGATGAACATTTGAGACCGAGGGAAAGGAGGGAAAGATCAGACCGAGAAAGGAGGCTCGAGTCTATCAAGGGAAAGGAGGCATGAGACTGTGGGAAAGAATGGTGAGTATAACCTTTTCACCCTCAATGTTTTCATGTATTTGATAATTAATAAAAGGGAACCATGCTCAACCTAGTTTTTGGGCATATTTTTTACCCACTATTACATCACATCCAATCCCTACTTCACCATTCCCGAAGTCGCAATGTGTTATTTCTTCATCACCCTAAGCCCACATTCTTTCAATTGAGCATGAAATCCTAGCTAAGTTTGATGACTCTCTGAAATGAAAAATTGAAGGCCACAATATCAAACCAAACTCTGTAATTGAGGGTCATGGAAGAAGATATGTCACGTTCCCTTAACATGCAAATTTCTTCTTCTCCTATCTTCTCTTTCATGCAGTTTCAAGATCCATTCAGATATAAAAATTTCCTCTTCCAATTATTGATAATTTAACCAAAATCATATTATTATATTATTTTTTAGTTTTGGTTCATTTTCCTTTAGTTATGAGAAAGTGATAACAAACCCAATCCTCTCATTGTTTTTATGTTCAACCTGGGCTTACCTATGTTGATACTGAGAGGGGGGTGAATCAATATCAAGTACAATTTACAAACCTTTTCAACTTATACCTAAGCCATTCAATTATATCCAATGAGAAATGAACAATAGTATAAGAGTTACACCAATACACCACAATACTGTTGGAGTTACTTCACACACACATAGGATTTATTTTTCCTAAGGTTATTCCTTGTTTATTAGTCATAATTAGTCATTATCTAGTCTCCTATATTTTAGGGGAGAATATTCCACCTGAAGAATATTCTCTTTTAGTTGACACTTCAGCTTGACTAGTTGAGTTGATTTTATATGTTTCATTGGTTTTGTCACCATGAAACATTGGGATCATCACCAACTCACTACTCTTTGTTTAGTCAGTTAACTGAAGAATAGTTGACTAGTTAACTCAGCTAGGTGGAAGTTCACTCTCGTAACTGCCTGAGAGACTAGATTAGGTGGCAGTTTACTCTTGTAACTGCTGGTGTGTGTCCAGATCAATCTAGACCACCACTATGGCTAATTAGTTACTCATGTATGTAACATCCCACTCTGGCGCACTTACCAAACTTATTCTTTGAGGACACTTGCTCACAAGTGATCTGGATTTTTATGATGATAAAACTTTTTCTTTCATTATGATGCGTTAAGTTATATGACAGGATGTTTTTACTACTTTGGTGTAGACAGGTGCTGCTGAATCAATTTCATTGAGTGTGCAGGGTTTCAGACCTTGAGGATGCAGAGGCATCGGTGGAACTCCCTTAGACTTCGGATTGAGTCAGGGAGTGGGCTATTTGAGTTGTTTCATTTACGGTGATATTGTTTTGTTTTGATGATATGCTATTGATTTTATGATATGTTGTTGACATGATCTGACATGATGGTTGATGATGCAGGCTGACGATAGCTTGCCGACCAGACTCACATATGGAGTAAAGAGGCCACACACGAGTTCCAGAGATATTGAGGGAGAGGTGTGGATAGCATCCCTGCCACAACCTACTAGCACTCCCGCCGTGGCTCGAACTGTAGGTTAACGATTACCTAGTTCGAGAGGATCCACGATGTCGTGAGGGCAGACTGCGACAGTCGCTCACGATGATTCTAAGGGGTGCACAATAAGGCGGGGGCCTTATTCCTTAGAGCCCTTAGTCTCCCACAAGTTCACCTGGCGGAGTGTTGACTCCAGGGGTTATAGAGTCTACCAATCCGCCAAGTCAGCGAGTGGCACCCTTGGAGCACGTGGTGCATCCTGAAGGGCACGTTGCGCAAAGAAATGCAAATCAACGAGTGTCACCCTTGGAGCACGTGGTGCATCCTAAAGGGCACGTCGCGCAACCGAAGCAAACAAGGCGAGTGACACCCTTGGAGCACGTAGTGCATCTTGAAGGGCACGTTGCCTTGATGATGATGATAAGACAACCTAGATGACCCTAGACCTTAACGCCTGATAAAAATTATTAAAAACGACTCCCCTAATTAAATTGTCACCCTGTTCAGATCAAAACCTAAATTAAAACCTCTCTAAGACAGATTTTGACAAGCCCTAAGAAAAGATCCTACAAAAATAAACATAGGGTGTAAACTAAAACCCTCCTAGGTGTTAATTAAATTCTTCTTAAAAGTAAAGGGGGTAAAGTAATGGGGGAAATAAAATAAGCAAAACCCTTGGCTTTCAAATGATAAAGAAGAAATAAAAATTTATTAAAGGGTGGGAGTATAAAGCTAGGAATAATATATATATATATATATTGAAAAGATTAAAAATCTGCATTTATCTTTTGGGTTTAAATAATAATAAAAGAGAGGAATAAAAATGGAAATAAGGAAACTAGAAATAAAGGAAACTTAATTTTGGAAAGTAGGGGACATAGGGTAAAAAGCAAAAAGGAATCAACATTTAAGGAGTTACTAAATTTCAGAAACTTCATTTTAGGAAAGTGATTAAAATCATGAGAGGGGATCTAGGAACCCTAGGAGTAATTTAAGGAGCGATTTTGGGGGAGTGAGGGAATTTAGTCTTTTAATTATTAAAAAGAATTTAATTATTGGAGAACCCTAGGTATGAGTGACACTTGGACGACGAAGATTGTTTAGAGGTTTGTCATTAAAAATTAATTAATTAATGATTAGGAAAGTAGGTGGGTCTCATTTTTTCTATAAAAGAAAGGGAAAGGAAGGAAGATGGGATGGACGGTGAGTGTAACGTTATGCTGTCGAATTGTGGTTTGACGGATTTCTTGTGAGGAGTTGGGTTTATCTCAGCTGTGTTGGAGTGGTAGCTCAGCCATGGAGGTGAGCTGAGATGCTAGTCTATCTCTAGTTCTTGTGTGGCCCCTTTGTGGCTCGGGGGGCTAAGGGGGAAGCAGAGTACCCCTAGCGTTTGGATGGGAGGTACCGGTGAGCCTTTAGTGGTCGGCGAGCGGAAGCGGCAAGGAGCGCGGGACGCGGCACGGAGTGCGGGACATCGTCTGAGGAAAGCGAAAGGCAACGGTATGGTTTTAATTGGTGAAGTATAATACATTTTATCTTCAGCAAATTTAATGTTATTGATATTATAGTATTCTGGAAATTGTATGCAATTACTACCATTCGCATTCTAGATATGGTCTGTATGGTTACCACTTGTCTCCTGTAAATTGCTGGAATTAATGTTGATACAAACAGTTGCATCTTAACATCGCCTATAAGGTTATCACTTGCCTGCTGAATTTTGCCAAATTTGACATCGTTGTACTCTGGAATGATCTACGTTTTAAATGCCTTAATGCTCTGTGTTTTTGCTGTCATTTGGGGCGTATTGTCTTGCGTCTAAAATACTTTATTGTTCTGCGTTTTACCGAGATATGGGGCGTTGTGTTTATCAGTGTTTAAATGTTTTATTGTCCTGCGTTCTGCCGATATCTTGGGCGTTTTTATCTTCCAATGTTTGCGTTGGGCAGTAGGTATTGGGCATTCTTGTCCATTGGGGCGTTTTATTGATTTCTGTGGTTGGGCGTTTTGTTTTATGCATGGGCGTTCGCTTGTTATGGTCTTTTGTTATTGCGTGGAGGATGCTATCTCCATGGACTGCAACTTGATTCAGTGCGTTTTTGTTGGGTTAATGGTCGATTTTGTTTTACACAGTGAGTTTCCTTCAATGGTCGAATTTATATTGTACAGTGAGCCTTCCTTCATGGGCGATTTTACATTGGTGTTGGTCATGGATTTGGGCGTTTTGGGAACCGTTACTGGGCGTATTTTTTTTGGCTTCTGTATATTGGCGTTTCTACCACTGCTTGGGGTGTATGTGTATACTGTTAATGGGCATTGAATAACAACGCATTTTGCATGTTGGCTAAACTGCAAATTTTGATTTTGGGTGTCTGAACTGAGGTGTACACGCTCACTGGTCTGCGTTCTGTTAAAGATATCGGGCATTTTTTTTTCCACTTGTCTTGGGAGTCTTAGCATCTGATAATGGGAGTTTTTTTTTCCGTTGATATCTTGGCGTTTTAAATTGACCTTCATTGTTCGAGACGGGTGTTGATTGCTGCGCGTTGATACCTCTTTACAGACTGCGTTTTTATTACTTTTTGCGTGTTAAGAATGGTCAGCATATGGTCTGCGTGTGAATACGTTTTGCGTTTTAAAAATGGAATGCATGTGGTCTGCGTTTCTCATTCTTCTCTCTAATCAACTGACAAATCGTGAGAAATGTTTCCGAGATTGATTATGATCTAAAATGTATTTTTATACATTGGTTTTTCGCAACCCTTAGGCTCATTTGTAGTTTGGAATGTCACTAAAGACAAACTGATGCAAAAATATACCAAACGACCTAATGAAGGGTGCCAAATGCCCTACTAAATCTAGCATTGTTTGAGGGTTTCAATACTGGTTTTGAATGCAGAGCTGTGGTTTATTTTCTCTGTTCATGATATATCTTAAGAGTTCACAATCTATACACCTAACTAATCAACATCCTGTTGGTTAATTTCCCTGTTTACATAGTCACATTTCACAGTCATATCCCTTCATGGTTTCCATCACTTGAGGATAGATCTAAATCTTTATTACATTGTAGAAACCTGGTACGCTCATGTGGTTTGGAACTCTGTGGATGCATTGGAATTCTCTGAAATCTATAGGTTTTAAATGGTCAATGCTATTCAGGCTACTTGATACACATGCCAGTATTCATGTTGATAATAGCTTGCAAAGGTCGACCAAGATTTATTATTTCTTCACGGTAATTTGGCACCTAATGGTATTGGATATCACCCCTAAACACAGACTCACGCACAGGAAACTGAAACTCACTGTTGAACAATATAATTACGGTGTGAGTTTTGGTTATGATCTGCTCTAAATAATTTAGTGAAACAATTTAATTATGGTCCGAGTTTAGGTCATGATCTGCTCATTAAATAGTTTTAGTATAACCATTTAATTAATGTGTGAGTTGGTTATGATCTGCTCTAAATTTTTTTAGTGAAACAATTTAATTATGGTCTGAGTTTAGGTCATGATCTGCTCATTAAATAGTTCTAGTATAACAATATAATTAATGTCTGAGTTTTGGTTATGATATGTTCTTTAATTATGTTTTTCAATGTATCTCCATTAGGGACCAATAATTTAATTATGTGGTTATTGTGTCCTTCTTAAACGATGATACCTTAGATGTGACCTTTTGAATATCCTTGTATAAGGTCCCTTTTTAAAATGTTGCTATTTAAATAAGGTCATTTTAATATCGTAGTTGCTATATCTTGTCATTTGCATATGTGATGGTTTCCTGAAATATTCACTTAAAATGATAATTTTATTGCTATAGGTAAGGGAAAATGTTATGGCATACCGAAGTCATGGAAATATTGCTTATAAGTTTCCTAGTTGTAATGTATTGCTAAAATAGGAAATTGTGTCGTTCTTACCTTATAAACAAGATGGCAAGGTTAGAGTTGAAACGTATGACCTTATTTATTTCAATGTTGTTGTAATTAGAAAGGATATGATATGGATATCTTGTTGTGATGTTAGTGTAGCCTCTTGACCTTGATAAGACATACTCAGTGGAATGCCCGGATTTGTATGCATTAAATTACTCGGAGTTAGTAATAAGGGTTGTTGTGCATTTAATTAATGTTGAATTTGGGTTTTGTTGTTGGATTCCTCTTATCACGCACCATCTGTAAGGGGCATATTTGTTCTTCTTATTTACGTTGTACTTGATTATATTCAGTTACTTGCTTGGTGTGTTGTGTCAGGTGGGAAGTAGACACCTCCATGTTTCTCGGAACAGTCGCCAGCCTTGAGACCTTAAATGGTTAAAATCGATGGGAACCTGGGCTTGAGCGTTGCTTATGTGTCTTGGAGGTCCTAACCATTGCAGGGTAGGACGGGCGGGAGGTCAGTCGTATTTAGCAGTCAGTTTTACTTTGTCGTGTGATCATCTTTTATGCATGTGGTTACGTATCATGCGTCCTGGTCATCTTCTTAGGTTCATCCTGGTTGCATCGTATTCGTCGTCAGGCGGCGATGCAGAGTTGAATAGGTTGTTTTTGTTTCCTTGTACACACGCACACACACACTTTTAAAAACAAAAGAAAAATAAAATAAAATTTGCACATGTTACTAGAATGGTTGTCATAACGAGGCAGTTCGTTACATATGGTATCAGAGCGGGTTCGACCCGCGACTTGGGATTCACTACGGGTTCTGTTGACATGGTTATGTTGATTATTCTGTCACTGATCGAGTTGATTGTTGTGTTCAGGTAATCATGGTTGGAGGACGCCGCGGAGGCAAACGACGGGGTGCTAGGGGAGGAGGCGTGACGCCTCCAGCAACATCCACGCCTGAGGGGTCTAACCCCCAGGGAGGTGAGCAGGTCCTTGGACAGGAGCAGATCGCAGTTGCCGATGTCGTGGGGATGATGAGATCTTTCTAGTGCATGTCCGAGGTGCTGATCAACAGATTGGACAAAGATGAGGCCAGGGCGCCAGCACCCGCTGTGGTTCCGCCGCGCGCGCCGGCCGTTACTAGTAGCATTCACCATGAACTCGAGAAGGTAAAATTTCCCGAGTTCTTTGGTGCCCCAGACGGCGCAGCCACTGAGGCATGGTTGGAGAATATGGCGATGTGCTTCGCACTTCGCGATTATACCTCCAACATGAAGGTCCGCATGGCAGTCTTTCAACTAAAGGGGAGCGCTCTTCTATGGTGGAAGACGCTCCTACTGCAGTTGAACATGGCCGTCGAAGACGTGTCGTGGGAACTGTTCGAGGAACGGTTCTGGGAGAGGTATCTTTCAGAGGAATTCATTGAGCGTTAGCTCAATGATTTCAACGCATTACGACAGGGAGGTCGTACAGTGCCCGAGTACGAGGCACATTTTATGGAGTTGCTCCGGTATGCTCCGCATCTGAACACTGAGAAGCTCAAGGTCAACAGGTTCGTGTTTGGCCTTAACGGCAGCCTGTGTGCAAAGGTTAGGATTCTGATGCCTCAAACCTTGCACGACACTGTCCAAAAGGCCCTCATAGCAGAGGAGGAGCTTATCAGCGGGGGTCAGACCATGACTCCATCGCGACCAGCAGGGCAGGGTTCTGCTGGTACACCGCAGCATCAGACACCGGCGAGACATACGCCGGGATATCGTGTCTTCCAGAGGGGATCCACGTTCACTACACCTCAACGAACACCACCTCAGCAGCGGACACCTTACCGAGGACCACAGCAGCAGCAGCAGCGTCGCCCGCAGCAGCAGCAGTTTAGGCCTGTTCAGCAGAACAGACCAGGTTTCCAGGCCAGTGGGCAGTCATTTTCTACTTCGGGTACCAGGACTATTGGGCCAAAGAAGGGGTGTTGGACATGTGGGGAGCCACACTACCAGCGCGACTGTCCTTTGGAGAGGACCAGGGCGTCCGGATCAGCCGGACCTACTACAGTGGGAGATATGGCCAAGGCCCATCAGATTCATGCAGCGGTGAATAACCGCCAGGCAGAGCACCAGTCGACTGTGCTCAAGACGACATGTACTGTCGCTGACCAGACCCTTAGTATTTTGATAGACCCAGGTGCCACTGAGAGTTTTATTTCTAGTGCAGCGCTGAAAAGGATTAAGGTAAAGGCAGTTGAACAGGACGAGTTTAGCTTCGTGGAGATGGCTTCGGGAGCCAAACAGAAGGTCGGAGGAAAGGTTACGGGCTATGCCCTTAACCTGGGAGAGTTTGTCACGAGGGTCAACTTGTACGTCACGATCTTAGGGTCTTATGATGTCTTAATCAGCATGGATTGGTTGGAATCGCATGAGGCGATACTCAACTCTAAGACGAAAGGGTTGAGCCTAGACGATGATGAAGGACAGAGACGTGTGATAGTAGGACGGAACCAGGGAGTATCCATGAGGTTCATCTCTTCCTTACAGTTAAGGAAGAGTATGCGCAAGGGGTGCAAGCTTTATGCAATCCTTGCGCTCAACGAAAATGGAGTAGCAGAAAGTCTAGAACACCTTCCGGTGGTGAAGGAGTTGCAGACGTATTTCCAGAGGAGTTGCCTGGGATGCCGCCAGAAAGAGAATTGGAGTTTACTATAGACCTAAAACCCAGGACTGAACCGATAGCGAGAATGCCTTATCAGATGTCGACCCCGGAATTGCAAGAGTTAAAAATGCAACTGAAGGAGTTGTTGGACCTGGGATTGATACGTCCTAGTGTGTCGCCGTGGGGTGCACCCGTTATTTTCATTCAGAAGAAGGACGGATCGTGGAGGCTTTGCATTGAATATCATCAACTAAACAAGGCTACAATCAAGAATCAGTACCCCTTACCAAGAATTGATGATATGTTTGATCAAATGAAGGGTGCAACGGTGTTCTCTAAGATCGATTTGCGATCAGGGTATCACCAGTTACGGATCAAGGAGGATGACGTCCCTAAGGCCTCTTTTAAGACAAGATTTGGACATTATGAGTTTACTGTTTTACCTTTTGCACTGACAAACGCCCCAGGGGTATTCATGAGTCTGATGAACATGGTGTTCCGTGAGTACTTGGACAAGTTCGTCCAAGTATTCATAGATGATATTTTAATCTACTCTCGGACGACGGAGAAGCATGACGAGCACTTGCGCTTGGTACTACAGTGTTTGCGAGAGCAAAAATTATATGGGAAGCTGTCCAAATGCTCTTTTTATCAATCCAGGATTCACTACTTAGGGCATGTCATCTCCGGCGAAGGTATCGCCGTGGACCCAGCCAAGGTTGAGGCTATTATGGAATGGCCTGCGCCAACGAATGTCAGAGAAGTGCGTAGTTTTATGGGTTTAGTGGGATACTATCGACGGTTTGTCGAGGGATTTTCGAAGATAGCAGGTCCGATCACGGAGTTGCAGAAGAAAAACAAGAAGTTTGTTTGCATAGAGAAATGCGCTGAAGCGTTTAGGAGGCTTAAAGAGTTGTTGACAACAGTGCCGATACTAAAGGTCCCTGACATGGACGCTATCTTCTTGGTATGCACTAACGCATCCAAGGAAGGTTTAGGTGGAGTCTTGATGCAAGACGGATGAGTTATCGCTTACATTTCGAGGAAACTAAGAAGGAATGAGGAAAACTACGCAACACATGACTTGGAGTTATTAGCCATAGTATATGCCTTAAAGGTATGGAGACACTACCTGGTTGGACGAAAATTTGAATTAAGGACTGATCATTGTGGATTACAACACATTTTTACGCAAAGCGACCTGAACGCGCGACAACGGCGTTGGTCGGAATTGCTTAGCGAGTACGACTTCGAGATTACTTACATAAAGGGAACAGTAAACCGAGTGGCAGATGCTTTGAGTCGGAGGCCATGCATCTTTTCGATGTTGCCTCTTCAAACAAATATACGTGAGAAGATTCTCACTTTACAGCGTGACAATGACTGGTACAAAGAAGTCGAGGATTTTATCGGATGAAACACTATGATGGTACCACGATATGAGGGATTTACTTTTGACAGCGATGGGTTATTGAGGTTTAGAGGTCAGATTTACGTACCGCCAAACGACGAGTTGAGGATGTTGATCCTGAGTGAGGCTCATAGAGCCGTTTACATGGCTCACCCCGGAGTCACGAAGATGAGGGCAGACCTTAAGCCCTTGTTCTTCTGGAAAGGAATGAAGGCCGACATAGTCAACTTTGTGGC
>ML819772.1:142994-179369 GCA_009831015.1 Picea engelmannii | reverse complement strand
AGGAATCATCATTTAAGGAGTTACTAAATTTCAGAAACTTCATTTTAGGAAAGTGATTAAAAGAATGAGAGGGGATCTAGGAACCCTAGGAGTAATTTAAGGAGCGATTTTGGGGGAGTGAGGGAATTTAGTCTTTTAATTATTAAAAAGAATTTAATTATTGGAGAACCCTAGGGATGAGTGACACTTGGACGACGGAGATTTGTTTAGAGGTTTGACATTAAAAATTAATTAATTAATGATTAGGAAAGTAGGTGGGTCTCATTTTTTCTATAAAAGAAAGGGAAAGGAAGGAAGATGGGATGGACGGTGAGCGTAACGTTACACTGCCGAATTGTGGTTTGACGGATTTCTTGTGAGGAGTTGGGTTTATCTCAGCTGTGTTGTAGTGGTAGCTCAGCCGTGGAGGCGAGCTGAGATGCTAGTCTATCTCTGGTTCTTGTGTGGCCCCTTTGCGGCTCGGGGGGATAATGGGGAAGCAGAGTACCCCTAGCGTTTGGCTGGGAGGTACCGGTGAGACTTCAGTGGTCGGCGAGCGAAAGCGGCAAGGAGTGTAGGACACGGCACGGAGCGTGGGACGTCATCCGAGGAAAGTGAAAGGCAACGGTATGGTTTTAATTGGTGAAGTATAATGCATTTTATCTTCGGCAAATTTAATGTTATTGATATTATAGTATTCTGGAAATTGTATGCAATTACTACCATTCACATTCTGGATATGGTCTGTATGGTTACCACTTGTCTCCTGTAAATTGCTGGAATTGATGTTGATACAAACAGTTGCATTTGAACATCGTCTATAAGGTTATCACTTGCCTGCTGAATTTTGCCGAATTTGACATCGTTGTATTCTGGAATGATCTGCGTTTTAAATGCCTTAATGCTCTGTGTTTTTGCTGACATTTGGGGCGTATTGTCCTACGTCTAAAATACTTTATTGTTCTGTGTTTTACCGAGATATGGGGCGTTGTGTTTATCAGCATTTAAATGTTTTATTGTCCTATGTTCTGCCGATATCTTGGGCATTTTTATCTTCCAATGTTTGCATTGGGCAGTAGGTATTGGGCATTCTTGTCCATTGGGGCGTTTTATTGATTTATGTGGTTGGGCGTTTTGTTTTATGCATGGGCGTTCGCTTGTTATGGGATTTTTTTATTGCGTGGAGGATGCTATCTCCACGGACTGCAACTTGATTCAGTGGGTTTTTGTTGGGTTAATGGTCGATTTTATTTTACACAGTGAGTTTCCTTCAATGGTCGAATTTATATTGTACAGTGATCCTTCCTTCATGGGCGATTTTACATTGGTGTTGGTCATGGATTTGGGCGTTTTGGGCACCGTTACTGGGCGTATTTTTTTTGGCTTCTGTATATTGGCGTTTCTACCACTGCTTGGGGTGTATGTGTATACTGTTAATGGGCGTTGAATAACAACGCGTTTTGCATGCTGGTTAAACTGCAAATTTTGATTTTGGGTGTCTGAACTGAGGTGTACACGCTCACTTCTTTGCGTTCTGTTAAAGATATCCGGCGTTTCTTTTGCCACTTGTCTTGGGAGTCTTAGCATATGATAATGGGCGTTTTTTTTGTCATTGATATCTTGGCGTTTTAAATTGACCTTCATTGTTCGAGATGGGCGTTAATTGTTGCGCGCTGATACCTCTTTACAGACTGCGTTTTATTACTTTTTGCGTGTTAAGAATGGTCAGCATATGGTCTGCGTGTGAATACGTTTTGCATTTTAAAAATGGAATGCATGTGGTCTGCGTTCCTCATTCTGCTCTCTAATCAACTGACAAATCGTGAGAAATGTTTCGAGGATTGATTATGATCTAAAATGTATTTTTATACATTGGTTTCTGGCAACCCTTAGGCTCATTTGTAGTTTGGAATGTCACTAAAGACAAACTGATGCAAAAATATACCAAACGACCTAATGAAGGGTGCCAAACGCCCTACTAAATCTAGCATTGTTTGAGGGTTTCAATACTGGTTTTGAATGCAGAGCTGTGGTTTATTTTCTCTGTACATGATATATCTTAAGAGTTCACAATCTATACACCTAAGTAATCAACATCCTGTTGGTTAATTTCCCTGTTTACACAGTCACATTTCACAGTCATATCCCTTCATGGTTGCCAACACTTGAGGATAGATCTAAATCTTTATTACATTGTAGAACCCTGGTACATTCATGTGGTTTGGAACTCTGTGGATGCATTGGAATTATCTGAAATCTGTAGGTTTTAAATGGTCAATGCTATTCAGGCTACTTGATAAACATGCCAGTATTCATGTTGATAATAGCTTGCAAAGGTCGACCAAGATTTATTATTTCTTCACGGTAATTTGGCACCTAATGGTATTGGATATCACCGCTAAACACAGTCTCACGCACAGGAAACTCAAACTCACTATTGAACAATATAATTATGGTGTGAGTTTTGGTTATGATTTGCTCTAAATAATTTAGTGAAACAATTTAATTATGGTCCGAGTTTAGGTCACGATCTGCTCATTAAATAGTTTTAGTATAACCATTTAGTTAATGTGTGAGTTGGTTATGATCTACTCTAAATGTTTTTAGTGAAACAATTTAATTATGGTCTGAGTTTAGGTCATGATCTGCTCATTAAATAGTTCTAGTATAACAATATAATTAATGTCTAAGTTTTGGTTATGATATGTTCTTTAATTATGTTTTTCAATGTATCTCCATTAGGGACCAATAATTTAATTATTTGGTTATTGTGTCCTTCTTAAACGATGATACCTTAGATGTGACCTTTTGAATATCCTTGTATAAGGTCCCTTTTTAAAATGCTGCTATTTAAATAAGGTCATTTTAATATCGTAGTTGCTATATCTTGTCATTTGCATATGTGATGGTTTCCTGAAATATTCACTTAAAATGATAATTTTATTGCTATAGGTAAGGGAAAATGTTATGGCATACCGAAGTCATGGAAATATTGCTTATAAGTTTCCTAGTTGTAATGTATTGCTAAAATAGGAAATTGTGTCGTTCTTACCTTATAAACAAGATGGAAAGGTTAGAGTTGAAATGTATGACCTTATTTATTTCAACGTTGTTGTAATTAGAAAGGAGATGATATGGATATCTTGTTGTGATGTTAGTGTAGCCTCTTGACCTTGATAATACATACTCAGTGGAATGCCCGGATTTGTATGCATTAAATTACTCAGAGTTAGTAATAAGGGTTGTTGTGCATTTAATTAATGTTGAATTTGGGTTTTGTTGTCGGAGTCCTCTTATCACGCGCCATCCGTAAGGGGCGTATTTGTTCTTCTTATTTACTTTGTACTTGATTATATTCAGTTAGTTGCTTGGTGTGTTGTGTCGGGTGGGAAGTAGACACCTCCATGTTCCTCAGAACAGTCGCCAACCCTGAGACCTTAAATGGTTAAAATCGATGGGAACCTAGGCTTGAGCATTGCTTATGTGTCTTGGAGGTCCTAACCATTGCAGGGTAGGACGGGCGGGAGGTCAGTAGTATTTAGAAGTCAATTTTACTTTGTCGTGTGATCATCATTTATGCATGTGGTTACGTATCGTGCGTCCTGGTCATCTTCTTAGGTTCATCCTGGTTGCATCGTATTCGTCGTTGGGCGGCGACGCAGAGTCGAATAGGTTGTTGTTGTTTCCTTGTACACACGCACACACACACTTTTAAAAACAGAAGAAAAAAAAAAAAATGCACCTGTTACTAGAATGGTTGTCGTAACGAGGCAATTCGTTACAATGTATCCTATATCTATTGTAAATTATTCACTCTTTGAGCGTGGAATACGATGAATGATAATTCTTCCATTCTTTCTATCTTGCTTCTTCTTTCTCAATTTATCTCTGCAAATGTGTGTAGTATTTTCTAGCTAGATATATTATGTGCAGGTTCAACACATTTACATGGTATCAGAGTCGATGGACTACTAAGAAAAAGCTACACAAAAAAAATTTGCAGGTACAAAAGATTGAAGACAACAAAAAGATGGATTATTCATCAGAAATACGTCTCACGCCTCATAACTATTTGGAATGGAAGCCAACAATTTTGTTTCATTTTAGCTGTAGATTCTTATACAAAATAACCATGGCAATGGAAGTAGATCCTAATTCTTTTGATGAGAAAAATGATTTTCTCAATAGACAAGATATGGCCATAGGAAGTATTGACATGTCTGTTTCTCCCAAACTTTTCCATCAAGTATATGAAGAATCAAAAGGATTAACTCAAAATGAATTATGGACCAGATTGGAGGTTATATTTGGGAATAAAGAATATTGTGAATATTTCATGCAGGAGGTCGAACAGATAGAGCCAAAAGAGAATCCATCGGAAGATCAAGTCTCTTATTATGAAGAGTCTTCTACAAACGTTTTTGTAGAAATTAGTATTCCAATAATTGAAGATAATGTCTACTCCATTTAATATTTATTTTCTGAAATTCATGTGGAAGATATATGGCATGCATCTCAGGATTCACATGTAGACATTGTTGTATGAACCATGCATCCATCTCAGGAGACAAAAATAGAGTCGTGCACATCAGACTCAATTCCGATATTTTCTGAGAAAAACTTGCAGAAACAAATTGGATATTTGAATTCCTCTTGAGAAAATATCCAATTTAAAAAAACAAATTGTCCAAAATGGAGTCTAGAAAGTGAATTTATCATCATTTTAAAATCAACAAAATTTCAGAATTTTTCTAGAAACGGGCGCACGGTTTTCAAAATTTCATCCAAAATTTGTTTGGATAATATTCATTACAAGAAGATAAAGTGGATATGTGTGGAAATATCAATGATGTATATACTTCATTAGATCCATGCAGGCATCTACATCTTCAACAAAATCTTCAAAGAGAACAAACTTGCACAGTTGCGAGGTCTTCTTGGAGTGGAGGACATGGTTTCTTAGCAATTGTTTTTTGTTCCTTCTCATTTTTTATTTTATGCATTGTAATTTGAGGGGGGGGGTTGTTCCCATGAGGTTTTCCCTCTTTCCTCATTTAGTTCAATGTATCTTTTGTATTTGGGTACCTAACATGGCCTCGTATCCGGGACCCATTCTTTATTTTCACCATACTGATGTTCAGGGGGGGTGTTGGAGTTACTTCACACACACCTAGGATTTATTTTTCCTAAGGTTATTCCTTGTTTATTAGTCATAATTAGTCATTATCCAGTGTCCTATATTTGAGGGGAGAATATTTCACGTAGAGAATATTCTCTTTCAGTTGACACTTCAGTTTAACTAGTTGAGTTGAGTTTCGATGTTGCATTGGTTTTTTCACCATGCAACATTGGGATAATCACCAACTCACTACTCTTTTTTCAATAAGTTAACTGAAGACCAGTTGACTAGTTAACTCAGCTAGGTGGCAGTTCACTCCCGTAACTACCTGAGAGACTAGACTAAGTGGCAGTTTACTCTTGTAATTGTTGGTGTGTGTCCAGATCAATCTAGACCACCACTATGGCTCATCAGTTACTCATGTATCCTATATGTATTGTAAATTATTCACTCTTTGAGTGTGGAATAGGGTTAATGAGATTTTTTCCATTGTTTCTATCTTACTTCTTCTTTCGCAATTTCTCTCTGCAAATGTGTGTAGTATTTTCTATCTAGATATTTTATGTGTAGGTTCAACACATTTACAAATACACCATGAACAATATATGAGAAATAATCAATAGTTATTGTTCAAGGGAAGTAATGACTTCCAAAGGTAGTTACAACTTCCAAATGTAAAAGGAGGGATAAACCTCCAAGAGGAAAATACAATACTCCAATATCAAGAGAGAGTTGAACTCTCCATCATTTCCCATTCCTTCCAACCAAGAATATATGAGAGATAATAAAACTTTACGTTAAATCATGACCATCAACCAACCATCACATAAAACCTGATAATTCTTCCTGAGACTTATTCAATTTATGCAATTCTTCAATTCTTGGAATACTCTGATCCTGTAGATAATATTACTCAATGTATTCTCTAAAAGTTCTCCAAGTTTCACTCCTTGAATACTCCCCAAAGAAAAGTTATATAAAGAATGGTAGACTTTATTCAATTCTAGTTTATTCAGGAGAGCGAACTTGTACATAATGCCTCGCGCGTAATTTTTAACATCAGATTCTGAAACTTGCACACAAGAAACTAAAGTCCGTACTCTTTCCAATGAAATTGGTCCCACTTCATTTGGATTCTCTATGAATAAGTTATGACTATTTTACCCAGAACACCTGTTTATTGACTAGCTTTAGGATTGGTCAAAAACCCTATCTTCCACAGAGTGTATCTCCATAATTATAGTGAATCAAGAACTAAAACTTTTATCACAGGTACCATGATATGTCTTATCAATACCATAGAAATTTCACCATTTGAATCGTTCTAGAAAACAATTTATAGTGAAAATGGTAAGATGACCTTAAAATAACATACCTTATAACACATCACCAAAAGACTTCATCCTCCCTTGAAATCCGACCTTCTTTACCTCTGATTTCGTCTGAAATTAGACTTGTGTATCAAATGAATGTATAATGATATTTATTTATACCATTTATGTCACCTCCTTTTAACATTAGGGCCAACCTGACACTTTCTTATTTTGTAATTTTTTTCTTTAATTATCTTCAGGGCCTACATGTACTTCCTTCTTCAATTCACTTTGTTATATTCAAAAATTCATTTCTCCTCAACCATGAGGATCCACGTGACGTGCCACATACCATTGGAAACAACATGATGTATACTATCCATCCATGGGTGGTGTATCTTCATGTGCATTGTCCTTCATGTCCAAATACCTTCATCAATGTTGCGTTCCAAAACCAATGACTAGGGTTGACATCAATGAGAACAACCATTCTTCCAACAATCTCCCCTTTTTCATTGATGGAAAAAATAATGCTCCCCCTATCATCATGATCCCAATTTCTCTCCCCCTTTGACATCAATGGAAAATGATAGGGTTTCTCCCCCTGAGTTTAATGACAAAAGGTAACCTTCTTCTTTGGGGTTGCTCCCCCTGAACATGTGGCACTCAATAATACTTCATCCTTATTTTTGGTCTTTGGGACTTTTTCTTCCTTGGAATCCTTTTGTGTGGCTTTTGTCTTCTCTCTTCTTCATTTCTAGGATGTATATGTTGTTCGATATTCTTGTTGCAGTTGCAACCAATCTTCTTGAGTTATTTTCTCTGATTTTACATTTTCGGGAGTCAAACGTAAGAGTGTATCCTTGATCATATATTTTGCTGACATTGAGGATATTATTCTTCAGATCTTCAACCAATAGGAATTTTCCTGCTTTTACATTTTCACTTCCAAATTTTAGAGTTCCTTTTCCAAGTATTTTGGTAGATGAGTTATCTCCAAATGCAACATTTCCACCCTTTTTCTTCAAGGTGACAAATTTTCTTTGATCTCCGGTCATATGAGATGAGGACCCACTGTCTATGAACCATTCATATTCTTATTTGCATTCTTTAGTGACCAATGCTATTCAAAAATTTTCATTGTGTGGAATTTCATTCCCTTTCCATGTTGTAGTTGGTATGCAGACATTTGGCATATGCGTATTTTCCTTCATCTCTTTGCAATCTCGTGCTTTGTGACCAAGATTATTTCACTTGTAACATACATTATTTTTATCCATTAATGGGTCAAATGGATTATAATTTATGTTGATAGGTCTATGAACATTTCCATATATACTATTTTCACCATTCATGTAGCTTTCATAGTTATTCCCTTCATTGATTCTACAATTGAATTCCTTGTGTCCAAAATTTCCACAAGTATAACAATGTCCAAGAAAGAAATTTTGATATATGGGCGTAAGTGATATTCTTTGTGGTGTGGTCCATCTGGTTTCATGATCTATTCTTCTATAGTTTCCTTCATAATGATTTCTTTCATACCTGATGGGAGCGGATCTTCTTGATGTCTCATTCCTTCTGAATTCTAGTCTTCTATCATGTTGTTCAACTTGTTCTGGAGTGTTTGTTTCATCATTTTCAACTTCCTTCTCTTGTTTTGTTGTCTTCAAATTGTCATTGTATCCTAGTCCTATCTTGTTGTTTAGAGATCTTTGACTGCTAAGGATCTCATCTATTTTTTCAGTTCTTTTTTTCAACTTCTTCAACTTTTATGATGTCAATAGTAGCTCCCCTTTTGTGTGATCCAATTCTTCTTTCAGTTTCTCATAATCTTCTAATTGTTTATTCAAGCTATTAATGGTCTTTTCAAGCTTGTAACTATCTTCTTCACAACTACTCAATTCACCTTTTAGTATTATGTTTGTGTTTCTAAGCTTTCTATTTTCAGTTTCACCATGCTTCAACTTTTCAAGATTATCATATTCTTTTTCACTCTCTGCATTGTATTTGTAACCCCAAAAGGAATCAAGGTTGGTTTCTTCATTTGAATCTTCTTCACAAATGATTTCTTATTCTTTATAATTCTTGTGATAATCATCCTAGGTTTCTCGGGTTATGAAGAGGACTTATCCTCCATCATTATATTCTTCATCACTCTCATCTGAGGATATGTCATAATCCTTGGATTAGAATCTCTTTTTATTGTTGAGACTTCTCTTTTTATAGTAGCAGTTTTCAACAATATGTTATATTCTACCATAGTTAAAGCATTTGAGAGGAGACTTACGTTTGTATCTTCCACTTCCCTTCTGGAAACTTCTTATGAAATTTTCTACTTCTTCATCAAGGTTGTTATCCTTGTCTTTTGTCTTCTTTATGGCTTTAAAGGATGCTTCATTGTTTGACTGGTCACTTTCTGTACCTGTTCTCATTTCATAAGTTGTAAGAGACCCATGTAATTCATCCATTGTCATTTTTGTCAAGTCCCTAGTTTCTTCAATGGAGGAGACCTTAGCATCATACTTCAAGAGAAGTGGTCTCAACACTTTTTGTACAACCAAGGATTCATCAAGCTCTTCACCTAATCCTCTGATAGAATTAACAACTTCATCAACTCTAAGAAATTAGGTTGCAATATCTTCCTTTTCATTCATCTTCAAATTTTCAAATTCTTCTCTATGTCATTGAATCTTGACCTACTTAACTTTTGGATCACCTTCGTAGATGCTCTTGAGTTTGTCCCATACCTCCTTAGCAGTGCTGCAACCCATCACTTTGCTAGAAATGGTTGGTGCCAATGCTGCTAGAATAACATGTCTGGCTTATGAATTACAACTCATAAGATTCTTCTCATTTGGATCGGTTGGCGCATTATTTGGGATTACATAGCCATTTACAACTGAGTACCAAATGTCTAGTCCCAAATCTGTTAGGTAAGTTTTCACTCTATCACTCCATTATGCATAATTTCTTCCATCAAATTTTTGAATCCCATTTGAAATGTTCTCATGGTCATCCATCTCTGCTCAGGATTTTCCTTCCAGTGGTTAAATTGTTCTGAAGGCAACCTGCTCTGATACCAATTGTTGATACTGAGAGGCAGGTGAATCAATATCAAGTACAATTTACAAACCTTTTCAACTTATACTTAAGCCATTCAATTATATCCAATGAGCACTAAACAATAGTATAAGAGTTACACCAATACACCACAATACACCATGCACAATATATGAGAAAGAATCAATAGTTATCGTTCAGGGGAAGTAATGACTTCCAAAGGTAGCTACAACTTCCAAATGTAAAGGGAGGGATAAACCTCCAAGAGGAAGATACAATCCTCCAATATCAAGAGAGATTTGAACTCTCCATTATTTCCCCCTCCTTCAACCTAAGAATATATGAGAGATAATAAAACTTTACATTAAATCATCACCATCAACCAACCATCACATTGAACCTGATAATGCTTCCTGAGACTTCTTCAATTTCTGCAATTCTTCAATTCTTGGAATACTTTGAGCCTGTAGATCATATTACTCAATGTATTCTCTAAAATTCTCCAAGTTTCACTCCTTGAATCCTCCACAAAAAGAGGTTATATAAAGAATGGCAGACTTTATTCAATTATGGTTTATTGAGGAGAGTGAACTTGTACAGAATGCCCCGCCCATAATATTTAACATCCGATTCTGAAACTCGCACAAAAAAAACTAATGGCCATACTCTTTCCAATTAAATTGGTCCCACTTCATTTGGATTTATATGAATAAGTTATGACTTTTTTACCTAGAACACCTTTTTATTGACTAGCTTCAGGACTGGTCAAAAACCCTATCTTCCACAGAGTGTATCTCCATAATTATAGAGAATAAAGAGCTGATACTTTTAGCACATGTACCTTGCTATGTATTCTCAATACCCTAGCAATTTCACCATCTGAATCATTCTAGAAAAATATTTATCGTGAAAATGGTAAGATGACCTAAAAATAACATACCTTAGAACACATCACCAAAAGACTTCATCCTCCCTTGAAATTTGGCTTTCTTTACTTATGATTTCCTTTGAAATTAGAATTTTGTATCAAATGAATGTATAATGATATTTATTTATGCCATTTATTTCACTTCCTTTTAACATTAGGGCTGACCTAACACTTTCTTATTTTGTAATTTGTTTCTTTAATTATCTTCAGGGCCTACATGTACTTCCTTCTTCAATTCACTTTGTCATCTTCAAAAAATCATTTCTCCTCAACCATGAGGATCCACCTGATGTGCCACATACCAATGAAAACAACATGATGTATACTATCCATCCATGGGTGTTGCATCTACATGTATATTGTCCTTCATGTCCAAATACATTCATCAATCTTGCGGTCCAAAACCTATTACTAGGGTTGACATCAATGACAACAACCAATCTTCCAACAAGCTACTTCATGTTCCTTGAATATTTTTGCACATATAATAGTCTCATGGCCTCGAAAACATCATTCTACTCACTATGATATTTACCAACACTAAAGGGTTTGAATGGGTATTATTTGATTTCATATTTATCATTATAAACTGAACCTCAAAATGTTTTTTTAAATTGCCATTACTCATTATAAGTATGAGCATAGTTTGGCCTATATTACTCATTACAAGTATGAACAAAATTTGGCCTATACGAAGCCTTTGAATTTCCCAACACTTGTGAGGTTTGAATCAAACACCATTTCACTTCCTTGCATTGGATTTAAAATACTAAAATAGTGCCATACCCAAGCATAAATAATCTATCATGGGTCGTTTGAATTTTTTGTTTAGTTCTTGTCTTACCTTATAAAGGATAGCATAATATTTAGTTTTGGGTTATGTTTCCAATGTATGTCATACATTGATGATTGTTGTGGTTGTGGGAATCATGCTTCATTAGTTCAAACCCAAAACCCATATGCATTTTCTTCATTAAGAGTGTTTTACAATGAAAAACATTTTAAGAGTCATGCCTAATTTCACATGCTTACTATTAATCACTTACGTAGAATTGGGCCTTTACTAGAACTTTTTCAAACACAATTTGCCTCATTTGTTTGCCAACATGTGTTCCCTCACTTTTTCACTCTTTCTATAACCAACTATAAAAGGATCATAAATCAATGCATTATATAGATGCACTATTTTTCTTCAATCATAATCCAGTCAATTTATGATTGCTTGAATGTGTTGGGTCTATAAGGTTGATTGTAAATTGCATTTGCATTTATATTTGGTTTGTTAGATGATTGTTTAGAGTTGTGGCTCCCATGACCACAAAAGGGGATATGAAAAAGGTCCATGGATGTATGAAGGGGTGGGAGAAGGAAAATAATAATGTTTTATTTTCATTTTAATGCAGAATTAGATTAATTTTCCAAATTATACCAAATAGACCATTTGTACTTGGGTGACCCAAATATCCAACCAACTCTATTTCCTTTTCCACCTAATTTGTAGCCTCACTTGAGAATATCTGAGATAAACCTTATTTTTCCGCCCACCAATGATGTCTAGAACCCCGATATTACTCCATATTTTATTGGTAAAGATAGATGGGGAAATCCACACTTGGATCTTGTTATCCCGAGAGTCCCTAAAATTTCACCCTTTGATTTGATTATAATAATTTGAAACCAACTTACCAAATATGTAGAGGTCCCCACTGTTGTACCAACTATTATTGATAAAGGAAACAATTGAATAATATTAAAGTTCCATCTATGCCTCTTTAGGACCCCTAAAATGATCTTATGACATTCGTTGTTATTATGAAATCCGGTGATATCACTGCCACTGTTGATCATGTTTCTAGCTGACCCCGCCGCATCCATTTTTCCTTCACCACTCAATTGTTAAAATATGATACAAGGATGATGATTTACTTTGAGGATATGCACTTAGAGGTATGTGTCCCTATGTATCTTTCTTTGAGTACCCATTTGCCATTTCCCTTAAATAATTCTTGGTCATACACAAGGTGAAGCCCCTGTGATCCTTATGAGTATTTAAGATGTGTATGGTGGTCTCTATAATAATAAAAGTTTACTATGTTAGAAATGATGACATTTGATTCAATTTTGTATAGGTGTACTAAGTGAACTATGACATTTGCATCGAATTTTTAAAATCTGGGCAATTTTTCTTCCATTTATCTAGATAATTAGCTCACACTTTTTGTCATTAGTAGTGCACACATAGTAATCTATAAAGAAATTATTTCTTTTCTTAAAACCTCTTGGTCCTTCCCATAGCTAGTTTTCATCGAAGTTGAAATTCTTGCATTTCATTTTCCTCTTGCATGGTTTAAAGAGTCGAGTCAAAAATCCATCAGTTTCACAACCACTCATTTGTGTAACAATATCCTAAAATCAAGCGCTAATTAAAATTTATCTAGCAACTTTTCTAGGGATCTTCAAACCCATCTTAGCTTAGGTGTAGAGCTTTGGAATAAGATTGTGAGAATAACTTTCCAAAGCTGCTAAACAATCATAAGGCTTTGAGTTAGGGAGTGAAATCTA
This sequence comes from Picea engelmannii, assembly GCA_009831015.1. Classification (NCBI taxonomy): domain Eukaryota; kingdom Viridiplantae; phylum Streptophyta; class Pinopsida; order Pinales; family Pinaceae; genus Picea; species Picea engelmannii. Next base: position 166,405 of record ML819772.1, on the reverse strand, counting down.
GTTGCTATATCACTGACTTTGGGAAGCCCTTCTAACACTAGGGCCAGTCAAGAGGTCGCATTGGGGACGACATAGTAATCAACCCTGCCTTGTTGGTCTTGGTGTCAACTGTTGACTATACCTCCTCTACTTTGGTATAATATGTGGTACCATAGAGGCCATAATAGTTTAGAATTCCTATGCAAGGTGACAACACAGGGAAGGTGGTGTTGTACCTAGGATCGACATTGGCTAGACTCACTCGGACTCCTTGGAGGGTTTCCCACTGCTCGTGAGGTAACTTGCACTAGGGTGTTAGTTTGTTAAGCAGGTTGTCAATGTAACTTTACCACCCACCGAAAATCAACCTCTTCATAAATTGATCCTGTGATGTTGGATTCCATCACCAACTAGTGCTTCATTGTGAGAAGTTTTTTTTGCATTCTTGACTCCTAGATTAATTAGCGTGTGTTGTTTTTTCTCCTTACTTGGACTTAGGATTTAGTTTGTGTCTAATGGCATAATTTTCGAGGTAATTCCTCATTTTATCAATACAAAATATGGATACCATTAAAATAAAAGGGAATAAAGTGGTAACAACCTAACTTATGTCTTAAAATTCTCCAACATTGTTCTTTACACTTAATGCAATAAACACCAAATGGAATGGTTTACACAAGGTCATGACCGAAAAATCTCCATCTAATGAAAATGAGAAATGTGATTGGAGAATTCAAAATATTATCATAAACCCACATCTCACATAGTTGTACATGCACCATAGATTCACAATCTTTCATGAAGAGGTCCGGGAGAAATGCCTCCATGCAAAATTTTCCACATCAGAATTGTCCATGTCCTTGATGGAAATACATAAAATTACCTTGAAGATATTTTAGTCCTTTTCCTTCTTAAAAAGGATGATCCCATTATGGAAGTGGTCAAATACTACTTGTATCCCCCCTCTATCTGGAAAATTCTACTTCTTATCCTAGCCTTCCCCTACAATAGGGAGTGTTGTGTCCCTTTTCTTGAAAATAAGTGAGGTTCCTCTTCTTTGTATTTTGCATCCTACATGGTTACTTCTCAAAGTAACTCCTTCTCTAGGGTTTTACCTCTATATTATGGGGTCATTCAATTTAAAATTATTTACATTGTAGGTTAAGTCACTGCTTATGATCCCTTTCCCCATCTCCACCATTTGGTATGCCTCCAAGGTGTTGAGGTAGAGTTCTCGCAAGTCCTTGATATATTTTTAGGTCCTCACATTCAACTCACTAAACCTACCTCTTATCTTGAAACTCACCTCTCTTCCAAGCCCCTTCTCTTAGATCAATACTTGTTTCCCTTGATCTGACCCTCTCTCAGCCTCTTCAACATATCTCCCTTTTGATGGAACATATATATTTCCTTCTTTCTCTCAAGGGGTTTCTCCACTCACTATCCATGGCCCAATTGAACCTTGGGTGTCCCCATAAATCATCCCATTATCCCTTAGATCCATGATTCTTGGTACATCTATGATGGTTCCTCAAACTTTACCTTCAACTTCTGTCCTTGATATATTCTAAACAGGCAAAGTAAATGTGTAGCAACAACAATTGGCCCCTTACAATCAAAACTTTCCAAACCTTAGCCAAGGAATGTTCATGTCCTACTCCAAAACATTCATCTCCATATGTACACCAAGTATTCATGTCAACCTATACACAATCTAAAAACCAAACGTTCATGTCAAACTCTACACAACCCATAAACCAAGAATTCATGTAAACCTCTACACAACCCAAAAACCAAGCCTACATCCAACATTCTCCCAACCTCTTGGACAAGAATACACGCAACCTCATAAATCTAACGTTTAGGGAAACTAGAATCCAATCATGGACATGTTCTACATTCCACCCTCTTTCATCCATGGTATATGACCACATACTCATCCAAGTCTAGGAGGTGAAGGTGGGAATATACCACCCTTTGACAATAACACCCCCCCGTCAATGTTGCATACTCAAACCAAAACTCGAGATCAAATGGAGGAAGTAGGGATAAAGACCTTCATGCATCATATAGACCTTCCTACACAAAACAAATTAGACAATCCTTTACCCTCAAATTGTAGTGACTTGGATTCCCCCAAAACTACTTGAATTACCTTAATTCAATGGTTCTCCGACAAAGGAATATCTTGAGTGTCACTTAGAATCTTTCACTACTGCATGTGTCAAGTTTCTTCATTATAACAACAATATCACAATAAATATTTTTCATAAATACTTTATAAGTGATGTCATTCAATGGTTCCATCATCTCCCTAAAGAGTCAATTTATAACCCTTACATGTTAGCAAATTACTTCATCCAATAATTTAACATCACTCAACCAAATGAATCTTATATCCTTAACCTCGTTAACCTCAAACAAGAAGATGAGGAATCTAAATAAACTTTCATTCATTGATGGTATAAGGTTTTGCACGACTCTATTGAAAATTTACCAGAAGAAACCTTTTATCACCTCTTTATCAATACCTCAAACTGAGACAACATGATCACAAATTATATCAGAGATCCCCTTCAACTGAATATTCCATCGACAACCTCCATCAAATAGAAAATTCCTAACTTAAGTTAGTTGTGGGAGATAAAATAGTTAAAACACCAAATCTGTGAGTCTCTAATAGAAATGAAATGTGAGACATGGTGACAAAAATGACCCTGCCCAAAATTGAAATTAGAACTATCTTTTAAATTAGAGACAAGGCGCATTATCGTTCGTCAACCTCAAAAATTGGCATTTGGTGTAAATAACACAAGCGTGACTCTCATAATACAAATGCTTGTTGAAAACTTAAATAGTTGATGCAAACAAAGGCCAAACTAATAGAGCTCCTAATATTAATATTTTTGTCACATGAGAAAATGCCAAACTCAAAAGCTACAAGAATATGATGCTCGATCATGATATTCTAAAGTATTCCAAGAAGAACAAGAAGAAGAAGGCTTCTCTTGAAGACAACTCCAATTCTTCCAAAGAATAAGAGGTTTCTCCTAAATCTCCTACAAAGAAGGATAATTCTCATGCTAACCCTTCTTCTAGTTAGTCTACACTCAAAGTTACATAAAGGATCCATATCGCTAGAGGTTCCCATGCACTAGTGTTTGACTCTAACCTAAAAAGGCACCACCCTTCACCTGATTATTTACCTAACCTCACTGACTTGGATAATTTCCTCTTGATGCATTATGTAGGTCTTTATTTATATGAACCTACTAAAAAACTAACCTTTATCCTTATTGACACTCGGTGTCCCCTACCTTCTCACTATATTAGAGTTATCTCTCAAACAAAATGGGAATCTCCTCCTGAATATTCTAGTATCGTTCCACCCCCCTCTCCCCAAGATAGTTTATTTCTTACCTCCTATTATTCTTCCTTCATTCAAAAGTCATTGTTTCATCTCTTTGAGATGTCGTCCTACATGAATGTTCTCTAAGCATGTAATGACTAGACGACCCATATAATTGAGTCCCTTTTATGATTTCTCCCCTAGGCTTACAAAATATTTTCCCCTTCTCTCTCCTTAGATATTTCCCGCATTCCTTTGAGAGAGGAATGGCAAGATAATATGGTAAACCCATTTTTAATTTAGATCATCACAATTATTTCACCATCAAATGAGTAGTTTCTGATCCTGGATTTTCCCTTAACATCATAAGAACTCCTATCTGTCATGTCCTTAGTGTTAATTTATTTTCACCCACCTTTTGGACCCTTTTGGGTTTCAAAAAATCTAAGAATAGACCCCTCAATGCTACTGTGATCCCTATTTTTTTGGTCTTCAGATTGTAGACACCCATTTTTTAGTACTTCTAGTAGATCTAGACTACAACATCCTCCTAGGGCAACCTTAGTTAGATGCAATGAATATATTTATCCTTTGCACCTTCAAAAATGAGATCTTATTTTTCCATGAAGGCGATAATTAGTAGACTTTATGGATATCACATTAATCTGTCCAAAATCAAGAGGGATATCACATTGCATTAGGTGGTTGACCACAATTCCATAGTGTGAAATCTAACCATAGTTCATATTGCTTATACAGATAAGTGAGTAAAATTAAGATGAACGCATCTAGAGATTCATACTGTTCACTAAGTTGGGAATTGGGAATCCACTACATTCATGAGTGCCCCTACTAATATTGGTAATTTCACCCTCTAATTGTGTATCCAAAACTAAAGATATAAAAATTTAATTTAGAACTCTGAATATAGAAAAAAAAGTTCAAAAATTGGAACTAGGATGAGGATGGACTACTCACTAACAACACGTGCACATGTAACTGAAGGTACAACCAAACATGTACCTGTTAGATATTTCTTCGTCGAGCGAGAAAATATTAGGACAAATAAAGGGAAATGCGAATGCATCTAGTAGATGTGATAAGAAAACAAAGACCATAGGTGAAAAAGTCATAAGAAACTTTTGTAGACGCATGGAATTTTTTCTTGTCGAAGGAGGATCATGCTCTTATGATGATGAGAGAATAGGAGACATAGAGGTGCCACTCAAGTATAATAATATGGTGACACAATGGGTACCTAAGGATATGCCTCCTATAAATGTTGACTTCATTGTCAACAATAGGATATATCGCATTGCACCATCCTCCCTGCATGGATTGGGGCTATTTTCCATCGATGGAATAACTATAAAATACAATACAGTAACTGAAATGATGGAATATGTCGGATTATTTTACAATTATAACGATTGGATGCAGCTGGTCCGGTACATGTGAAACATGCAGAGATGCACTCGCCGCAAATTATATAAAACTAATAAACAAGGATAAAAATAAGGGAGCGAGTATCTATATCGATGGAAGGCCTAAAGCTTCTAGAAATATCTGTAATATCCCTAAGGCCGAACCCAATTGTAAATGTAAATACAAATGTACTTAAGTTGGTGAGTGTATGACATCATATTATATGCACATTTCATGGTATAGTGCGTGCATGTACTATGCAGTAAAATGAGGAAGTGTGCACATTCCTGGATACCACGCGCAACAACTTGAGTGCGTGCAATTGTGAGGCCAACGAACCTTTGTGTATATGCTATGTTTTATAGGCTGGTGAGCTAGTTATTATAAGTTGGGATGCTTATGTTTTGATTAGGTAGTAGAGACTAGATGTTAAATGCCAGTGCGCCTATTTTTTTACATGTCTCATAATTAATATAAATACATCGTTGCATGCAAAGTGACCATGATAAAAGAGATGGGGGACTAAACTCCACTAGTTAGGGAAAGGGAGGGAATAAGCTAAGGAAAGGGGTTAATCTAGGGAGATTAAGCCAAAAAGGAATATTATATTAATATTTCTTAAATATAAATTATGGATAATTATTTAATCTTAAATTCTAAAGCTGGGCACATGTGGGCCAAAGTAGCTCCCAACATGACAAGTGTCAAGTTGGGGACATGCATACATATTGTTGAGACCTAGTTCATTTCCTATCATATTTTCCATCATTCAACCATACAGTCAATCATCCATGAGTATTCACACCCATTCAACTATACTTTGCATATTCATGATGGTACCTGAACCCGTATCCATAGCCATTATGTGTTGGTGTATCTGGCTAGCTTGGGATTTGGACTGAAGAAGCGGGTTTCCAGGCCCGTGAGCAATTATCTGGGTGAGAGAATTGTTGGGGATAGATTTCCTGAAGGTGCTGAACTGCGGCTACAATGCTTTGAGACTTCCTATCTGGCCTATTGATGAATCCCGGAAAGGAAGTGGGGCAGCCAAAGGACTATTGAGCAGAGAAGGGGCACACTTCCTAGGTGGGATAGGCATGTGGGGAATGAGGGACTGTGGGCTTTTAGTTTGAGTTGGCACCTGAGATAGAGTCCTTTCTGTTGTCTATGAGCCTTTAGCCTGGTTAGGAATCCCTTTACCCGGGTGGATTTTAGTCCCATCTCGGGGGTGACTCACTGTTGAGAGTGATGAACAGTGTGGTCTAAGGCTGAGAGGTCTATGGAAGGTCTGCACACAGTTGGTGACATTCTTACCAAGATAAGTGGCAATTGGGTGGTAAATTTACATGTGGCATTGTTATTTACATGCTTATATTTATGGGTTTATCTTATGTGTGTTTATAACTGTTTGAACGTTAGGGGTATTTCCTGTATATGCTGCATGTCTATGTTTACTATTATTTCAGTGTGAATTTGTGCATTTATGTAATGTATTTTTCTGTTACATTTTAAATATAAATCTTCTGCAAGAGTGTTGTGTGTGTATGTTTTTACATGCATGTTGTTAGAAAATTTATGTGGCATAGCTCAGTTGGATGTTGGGTATGTTATGGTATGTTCCGTAGAGAGAAAAGAAAGATTTCTTTGGTGTAGCATGGCCCGACATGGATGGTAGGGGACGCTACAACATGGTATCAGAGCTTCTGTTTTTAACACTGAGCCTGGATGGGTTGAGCAAGTTTAGTTGATGCGAAATTTCACAGAAGATTTATTTCGAACAAGCCAAATTTCAGTTTGTAGAGTGTCCATGGTAATATTTGGAAGCAACGATGAAGAATTGGGAAAAGCCCCAATTTCTCTTCTTAAATTCAAGATAAAATGGAGAAATTCAGCCAAGTGATGAGATATTCCCAATTTGATATCTGTTCTAGCAAATTCGGACCCAAAATTGGTCGAATTTAAAGTCACAGTGAATCCATGATAGTTGGAGTGAGTTTTATAATTAAAATTCTCAATTCATGAATTGATTTTGGGGAAATTCGTTCCATAATATCCAACCCACAACTATTTGTTGTTTCAGCAATTGAATTGGTGTTATCGAGGAGTAATTGAATGAATTTCGTGGTTGCAGAATGTCTATAGTAAATTGGGGAAAAAGTTAGGAAAAGCCCCAATTTCTGCAGCGGAATTCATGAGGATTTGATGCACATAAAGGCGAATGTGCACAAGTGGGTGCACTAAAAATGCATGATGTGCAGTGAAAAGCTTGTGATAGGTAAAATTCGACACTACGTGACAATATATTGGCATGCTGATGTCACGCAGAAAAATGTTAGTGTGTAAGTGTGCGCGCTAAATTTTGGTACCGCAGAGAAAAATAATGGTTTTCTGGTGCGTGCGCTAAATTTTGGCACCGTGAGGAAAAGTGTTGGTGTGCGGGTGCACGTGATAAATTTTTCAAATGACCATAATGTTTTGCTCCAGAATCCGAATTGAGCATGTGAGTAGGCATTGGAAAGTTCTTGAACAATAGAATATAAATATCCACCCAGAAAATTGATCTAGGAAATTGAACTTTAAGGAAAGAAAAATAAAGGATTCTGATATATTATTGAACCAAAATGGTTCATATTTTTCATGAAATTGCTGAAACAGATAGCCTGACAAAGTTTTGTTGGCTGCACATTTTTCAGAGTTAACAACAACTAGATCAGATCAAGATAAATGCAGAGTCCATAGGAATGGAAGAGGCACAGGGGACTTATAGTCAGCAAGATGAGAGTAGAGGGATGGATGTCCATTTGGGCATTGAAGGAACAAACTCCAATGTACATTGAGAAGGAAGAGATGAAAACATGAATTTGGCAGAGACCATTAAAAATTTGCAGAAGGATGTCCAAATCCATAAAGATGATAATGAAAGGCTTCTGAGATCTAAGGAGAAGCAGGATGACTTCAACACGAAGTTATTAGAGAGATTGAACATAATAAAAAATAATTTGGGTAAAGAGATTGGCTCAAGCAAGTCAGGAAATAACAGGTCTCATGACGAGAAAAGAAAAGCAAGAAGCGTTAGAAGGCATCACCACGACTCCCCGAGGAATTCCAATAAGAGATCACATAGCAGCTCAAGTCCATCCCCTATCGGAAAGCATGAGAGTTCTGGGGTGGATGAACTACGAGGAGAAATGAACAAAATCAAACCTCCTACATTTGATTGTGAGCACAAAAAGGATGAAGATGCAGAAACATGGTTGTTGGGCATGAGAAATTATTTTCAATTGCATAATTATTCTTCTCATGCAAAAGGTAGAATTGCCATCTATCAACTCAAGGGGAAGGCATCCATGTGGTGGGATCATCTTGTGTAGGTGCATCACATTAAAGAGAAAAGTGTCACTTGGAGGGAATTCAAGAAGTATTTTGAGAAGAAATACTTGACTAAGAGATACTATGACAAGAAAATGAAAGAGTTCTTTGAACTCAATCTTGGGAGTACGACCATAGATGAATATGAGAGAAGGTTTCTAGAACTGCTGAAGTATGGCTCTTTCATCAAGAATGAGACAGTCAAAATTCAAAGGTATTTGAGAGGATTGTCATCATTTATCAGTGAAAAAATACAGTATGATGATCCAAAGACATTGGATGAGACCATAAGGTGAGCTAAATTCCTTTATGAATAGCAGAAAGCAAGGCCAACTTTCCAAAAATCTTGGGAGGACAAAAATAAGTTCAATATGGATCATAGGAAGAAGGGATCTAATCCTTCATTCTTTAGAAATAATCCTCAGGTACAAACAACTTCTAGAGAACCCAGAACGATTGAGGCAGGAGGTCAAAGGCTAAGGAAGCCACATATTCAATGTTGGAGTTGTAAAGGAGATCACATGTACAAAGATTATCCTCACAGAGGTGAAAAAGGGAGAACTGTTCACAATGTACAACAAGCTGAAATAGTGGAGGCCATGGGAAGAAATGTACCAATGATCTATGCAGACCTGAAAAACAAGCAATAAAAGTATTAGTCACACATGATTGAAGTGGAAGGTATGATCAGCAACCAAACCATTTCTATTTTGATTGATTCAGGAGCTAGTCATAGTTATATAGATCCTAAGAAGGTGGAAAGTTTGAATTTTCCAAGAAGCAAGCATGGGAAATCTTGGTTAGTGAAGCTGGCTATAGGAGCCAAAAGAAAAGTTAATGAGATGGTTAAGACATGCCTCATGGACATCAACGAACTGAACACCAAGGCAGATTTGAACATATTTCCTTTAGGTTCTTATGATTGTCTAATTGGGATGGATTGGTTGGACCAAAATCATGCCATCTTAGACTGTCATAACAAAGCATTTACTTGATTGGATGAATAAGGGAATCTAAGGAGAGTGCAAGGTATTCCCAGGGTAGTAACCATTAGAGAAATTTCAGCATTGCAACTGAAGACATGTTATAGGAAAGGGTGTCAAATATTTGCAACATATATGGAAGAGACACCTAGAGGTAAGGTGCCAAATTTGGAAGATCATGCAGTCTTGGAAGAATTCGAAGATGTGTTCAAGGAGGTACCAGGACTACCCCCAAAGAGAGATATTGATTTCTCTATAAATTTAATTCCTGGAGCAGCTCTAGTGTCAAAGACTCCTTACATAATGAGTACACCAGAGCTAAAGGAGTTGCAAATGCAGCTTGAAGAACTTCTAAATAAGGGGTATATATGCCCAAGTGTGTCACCTTGGGGTGCCCCAGTCTTGTTTGTGAAGAAGAAAGATGGAACATTAAGATTGTGCGTTGATTTCAGACAGTTGAATAAAGTGATTCTTAAGAACAAGTATCCTATGCCAAGGATTGATGATCTTTTTGATCAATTGAAGGATGCAAAGATATTTTTAAATATAGATCTCAGGTCAGGATACCATCAGGTAAGGATTAAGGAGGAAGATATCAGCAAAACCTCCTTCAGAACAATGTATGGTCATTATGAGTTCACAGTGGTGCCATTTGGGCTGTCAAATGCACCAGTTGTTTTCATGTGCTTAATGAATGGTGTTTTCCGAGAATATTTAGACAAGTTTGTCATTGTATTTTTGGATGAAATTATTATATATTCTAAGTCATAGGAAGAGCATCAACATCATTTGAGGATGGTTTTGCAGGTATTAAGGAAGCATCAGTTGTATGCAAAATTGAGCAAGTGCTCATTGTATCAAAATCAAATTCATTATTCGGGACATATCATTTCAAAGAATGGGATAGTAGTGGAGCCTGAGAAGGTAGAATCCATTAGAGAGTGGTCAGCACCAAAGAATGTGACAAAGGTTAGATCATTGATGGGCCTTGCAGGCTACTACAAAATATTTATTGAAGGATTTTCAAAGATTGCACACCCAATCACTTCCTTGCAAAGAAAGGGTGTGAAGTTTCAGTGGACATTGGAATGTGAAAAAAGTTTGGAACACTTGAAACAATTATTAACAATTGCTCCAATACTAAGGATTGCAAACCCAAATGAAGACTTAATTGTATGCACAGATGCATGTAAGGAAGGAATTGGTGGAGTCCTCAGTCAAAATGGGTTTGTTATATGTTATGAATCAAGAAAGTTGATGGAGCATGAAGGAAACTATGCCACTCATGATTTGGAGTTGGCAGCCATAGTGCATGCCTTGAGGAAATGGAGACACTACCTCATGGGGAAGATTTTTGAGATGAGAATAGACCATAATGGTCTGAAATATTTATTTGATCAACCAACTCTAAATGCTAGGCAAAGCAGATGGTTAGAATTTTTAAGTGATTATGACTTCTATATAAAGCATATCAAAGGGAAAGAGAACAAAGTGGTTGATGCACTCAGCAGAAGAGTGCATGAAATGCATGCTACAACCATTAACATGTACCAATCAGATTTAAAATCCAGAATGATAGAGGTTGCCAAATCAGATTTGCAATACAAGGAATCAGTGGAAAAATTATAGCAAGGTATTTTGCAGCAGGAAATTGAAGTATACAAGCTAGTTAATGATGAAATTCTCATGTACATGGGCACAATTTATGTACAAAATTCTCAGGAATTGAAAAATATGATATTGAAAGAAATGCATAATGTACCTTCTGTTGGGCACCCATGATATTAGAAAACTATTGCAGCTGTCAAAATCCAATATTATTGGCCAGACATGAATAAAGAGGTTGCTGATTTTATTGCCAGATATTTGGAATATCAAAAGGTAAAGGATGAGCATAGACACCCAGCTAGTTTTCTACAGCCATTACCCATTCCTGAGTGGAAATGGGAAGTTGTAACCATGGATTTCATCACCAAACTACCCAAAACAAACAAGAAACATGATTATATCATGGTGGTGGTGGATAAGCTTACTAAAGATGCCCATTTTATTTCAGTTAAGCTCACTCACAAGGCAGAGAACATTGTTGATGTTTATATGAGGGAAATTGTTAGATTACATGGAATACCCAAGACAATTGTGTTTGACAGAGATCCAAAATTTACCTCAAAATTTTGGAAAGGATTATTTAATTGATTTGGAACAAATTTGAATTTCAGTATAGCTTATCATCTAGAATCAAATGGACAAATAGAGAGGGTGAATCAAGTGATTGAGGATATGTTGAGAATGTATGGGATGGATAAGCCATCAAAATGGGAAGACTACCTACAGTTGGTAGATTGCTCTTATAACAATGGGTACCAAGCATCTTTAAAGATGAGCCCGTTTGAATTACTTTATGGAAGAAAGTGCAACACACCAGTAAGCTGGGATAACCCAACAGACAAAGCAGTGGTTGGACTAGATTTGCTCAGGGAAATGGAGGAGTAAATGATAAAAATAAATCAAAATTTAAAGGTTGCCCAAGATAGGAAGAAAATCTATGTTGATAAGGGCATAACTCACAGTGAATTTAATGTGAGAGACCATGTATTCTTCAAAGTGAAGGCCAAAACAAGTTCCTTGAAGTTGGGAAATTGTTCAAAGTTGGCAGCTCACTATTATGGGCCATTTGAAATCCTAGAGAGGATTGGTCCAGTTTCTTATATGATTTCATTTCCTGCATCTATGTATGTTCATAATGTATTCCATGTATAATTTCTAAATAAATATACACCTGATGCTAATCATGTTATTGATTGGAATGTGATTCAGGTGGAGCAAGAAGGCGCTTTTCAAGTGCATCCGGTACGCATTCTGGACCAGAAAATCAAACAACTCTGGAACTGAGACATATGGATTATAAAGGTCCAATGGACCTGGTACGGTCTTGAGGAAGCTACTTGAGAGCATGAGGATGCAATGTGGGTAGAATACCTGCATCGTTTTGGGGATTTTTAAAATTTTGTTGTACATGGGTACATGCTGCACGGAGGATAGTGCATAAATAAGGGGAGCAGATTGTAGTATCCGTAAGGCCGAATCCAATTGTAAATGTAAATTCAAATTTACTTAAGCTAGTGAGCTATATGACATCATTTTATATGCACATTTCATGGTATAGTGTTCGCATGTACTACGCAGTAAAATGAGGAAGTGTGCACATTCCTGGATACCGTGCGCAACAACTTGAGTGTGCGTGATTGTGAGGCCAACGAGCCTTCGTGTATATGGTATGTTTTATAGGCTGGTGAGCCAATTATTATAAGATATGATTCTTATGTTTTGATTAGGCCAGATATCCTAGATGTTAAAGGCTAGTACGCATGTTTTTGTACATGTCTCATAATTAATATAAATACATTGTTGCGCGCATACCAACCACGATAAAAGAGATGGGGGACTAAAATCCACTAGTTAGAGAAAGGGATGGGATAAGCTAAGGAAAGGGGTTAATCTAGGGAGCTTAAACGAAAAAGGAATATTATATTAATATTTCTTAAATATAAAGTATGGATAATTATTTTATCCTAAGTTCTAAAGTTGGGCACATGTGGGCCAAAGTAGCTCCCAACATGACAAGTGTTAAGTTGGGGACATGCATACATATTGTTGGGACTTATTTCATTTCCTATCATCTTTTCCATCATTCAACCATGCAGTCAATCATCCTTGAGTATTCACACCCATTGAGCTATCCTTTGTATCTTCATGATGGTACCTGAACTTGTATCCATAGACATTTTGTGTTGATGTATATGGTTAGCTTGGGATATGGACTAAAGAAGTGGGTTGTCAGGCCCGTGAGCAATTCTCTAGGTGAGATAATTTTTGGCAATTGATTTCCTGAAGGTGATGAACTGTAGCTACAGTTCTCTAAGACTTCCTTTCCAGCCTATTGCTGAAGCCCGAAAAGGAAGTGGGACAACCGAAGGACTGTTAAGTAGAAAAGGGGCACACTTCCTGGGTGGGACAGGCATGTGAGGAATGAGGGATTGTGGGTTGTTAGTTTGAGTCGGCACCTGAGACGAAGTCCTTCCTATTGTCTAAAGAGCCTTTAGCCTGGTTAGGAATCCCTTTACCCAGGTGGAGTTTAGTCCTAGCTCGAGGGTGACTCACTGTTGAGAGTGATGAATAGTGTGTTCTAAGGATGGGAGGTCCGTGGAAGGTCTACACGTAGTTGGTGACATTCTTACCAAGATAAGTGCCAATTGGGTGATAAATTTACATGCTTCATTGTTATTTGTGTGCTTTTATTTATGGGTTTATCTTATGTGTGTTTATAATTGTATGAATGTTAGAGGTATTTCATGTATATGCTACATGTCTATGTTTATTATTATTTCAGTGTGAATTCATGCATTTAAGTAATGTATTTGTCTGTTACGTTTTAAATATAAAGCTTCTGCAAGAGTGTTGTGTGTGTATGTTTTTAAATGCATGCAATTAGAAAATGTACATGGCATAGCTCAGTTGGATGTTGGGTATGTTACGATATGTTCCGTAGAGAGAACAGAAAGAGTTCTCTGGAGTAGCATGGCCCGACATGGATGGTAGGGGACGATACAATATCATAGGGTTTATAAATAGCACATGACCTGGGACAAAAAACAAGTAATCGAATTTTATATATGAGGGATGCAAAGAGAATCTGGTAGTCCTATGTGCAATAAAAAATATATCTCTCGGGGAAGAGTTATTAGTGGATTACCATTTGAATCGAATAGAAACATCGACTAATAGTGTGAGGGTACTTATGGAACACCTCTTTAAGCAACCTCTAATTATTGCATTATATTTTTTTTTATCTTTAACATTGTTTTAAATATTTCACGGTCCCAATTTTATAATAATGTGGGAGGTTGATCGTTGAGGATGATTTTATTTGGGTGGCAATCAATTTTTTTGTTATCGTTAACAATTTTTTAAATATTTTGGGGTTCTAATTATATTGTAATGTGGCAGGACGATCGTGGAAAAGGGCCAACCACAGAACATGTAAATGATTATCAAATTTGACTTTCATTTTATGTGAATTTTATTATTTGCTTATATAATTTTACTCAAATAACATTGTTTTTGTTGAAATTATATGTAGTCGGCAGTCCATGTTGATCATGATTCTGTCGATGAGGAGGGGTTGTATTCATTCCATGATCTGATGCTATTAATAACAAAAAAGATCATTAAAGTGAACAAGGAAATTGTTATCTTATTAAATCGTCCAGATAAAAATCCCGACGTCATAGAAAAGATCAATCCCCTTATGTCACAACTTAACACATATAAGGTAATAACCATAATTTAAAGTGTTTTTTTCTAATGTACTCATATGTTCAATTATGAAACTTTGTTATTTAACTTTTACATTATTTCACGAAAAAACATTTTCTTTTTTATAAAGATATTTTTGGACCCTATTCAGTCCAGTGTTGGTAGTAGTGGCATTGCAGAGACGCCACAGAGTCTTGATGTGGGCGGTCATACAGCTGCTAGAGTAGTATTTACTTCTCTATCTTCCACACCTAATTTAGATAGGATCCATGACATGCACCACCAGACATCCTCACATCGATCAGACTCTAGAGATGGTGACAAAGATGAGGTTGATGATGTGGCTGGCATGGTTACATTTCTAGGAGCTATACCTGTGACAAGCACATGGACCCTTCCGTGCACATTTTTGGTCGATGATAATGGACTTCCATTAAAAACAATAAGACTCCTAGGTAGTTTTTCATATTTTAATCATTTCATGTTGTCCATCTCATACACAAATCATCTAGATTATTATTTAAATTAATGATAATATATTTTTGTGTGTAGGAAACGACCATTTTTATAGGCACTTAGAGAGAAAGGCCTTGTTGATTTTTTGGGAAACCTTACGCATGAGGTGGAATTTCCAGAATTCCAACTTCAAAAAAGAAGTTATAGATTATCTCGAAGGCCTCTTTGGAGTACACACGTTCAATAAAAAATCGATCACCTCTGTAGCGGGCAAATATTTAAAATATGCACGGGGTGTTTATAGACGAATCTTTGTGGAAAATACTAGGTATGAGAGTCCTCCCTCAATTACATAGAGGGAGTGGAAGGCGATCATTGATGATGCAAAATAATATATATTGAAAAAATCAGGAGAAAAAATAACTCGTACCCCAAGCTAAATTACAATATTTTTATTTCAATACCAACTTTAATTTTCTTTAGATCTAAATAAAAGTGTGGTTAAATATAACATACTTGAAAATTTTGATGATAGGTTTCCTGACACTTTGAAGGAAACCAAAGAAAGGATTTCCAAACATGGCCAACATAAGTTAGGCCATGGCATCCACTCGACATTATAGTCACGAATTGTAAGTACCCAAACATCTTAATAATATTATTTGTATCGTCTTACAACTTTTAGGTAATTGTAGCCAAAAACATTAAAAAAACATACCCTTATGCAATGCAGGGCGATGACTTCAAAACTAAAATGATGGAGGAATACCTCTAACTTGGTTACAAGTACGGTTATGAAGTCATGGTTGGTCGTAGGAAAATCATGGGGCAGACCCCAAGATCCAGTTTGTGGGATATGGTAAATAAAAATCAGTCAACATTAACCTTTCATTACTTATAAAATACATAAATGTTTGATATCATCCATAATATAATTTCTTACATTTTTTTAATCAGGGGAGTAGCACTATCAATGAAACCATTAGTACTAGACAATAGAGCGTTGATAGTGAAACGCATCCAGAAGATCATGGTGCTCCCCAGTAGCCCCATCCCAGTGGGGTGCATCCCCAAGATGTTCCTGTGACTGGGGCCCACGACAGTAAAATGGTTGTATATTAATCATATACTTAATAATTTTGTACTTATAAATTTTGACGTTTCGATGGAAGATAATGTCATAGTTGATCCTCCTCGATCTGAAGATTAGGTGAACAGGGCAGCCATTCCAACGGTGCCAACTAGAGGACCAGGTAAATAATTACATTGCAGAGTTTTTTTTAATATTAATGACCTACTTCAATGATATTTAAAAATTAACCATATAAATTTGATATTTTTTGTTTTTGTAGGTGATGGCCCCTCACAATAGCCTCCACGCCATGGGTATGAGACCTGTCATGTTCAACGTGAAAGGACCGAAACAACATCAACTGCTAAAGAGAACCCAATAAACGAAGACATGGAGATGGATGAATTACTTAATAATTGGAAAACACAAAAGAAGACTATTAAAATAAATTGATCATGTGTAATAATTTTATAAGACACTTAGATGTACATTATATAGTTGAACATGTAATGATGCATATAATGCATTGACATTATGGGTACCGTTTCATCTGATAATATACACAAGGTTATTTCTATGGCTTGTATATATCTGTGAATGTAATTTTATTATACACTTAATGATAATTCCATCTTCTCTTGGTCTTGGTATATATTGATTCAATACTCCTTGGTTATATTGGTTCTATTGGCCTTGACATACAATTTATGCATCAATTTTTGGCTCCATGGATATCATCCTAGCGATTTGAAGGCATTGGTAAATGTGAAATTTAAGAGATTCAATTGTTCAAGTTTGGATTTAAATTTTACATGCTTTTTTATTTGTGGGTTCAAGAGTTCCAAACTTGTATCTCTTTGTATTTTAATAATGTTAATCTCTTTGTATTTTAAGATATAGCGTGAGAATCCAAGCAAGCCATGGTGCCTTGTGGTTGGGCTATGGAGTCTAGCCAATGAACAAAACTTGAAAATTGATAAAGAAGATGTGACAAAAAAACCAAAAAACAAGTGTTATCAGTCAAGGACAGATCTGATATATATTTAACAACCATATGAAATGCTCAACAAAGACACAACAACACGTCCATAAAATTATTGCACCCACATAAGACATAAAAGATGAGATTAGAGTAAGAGAGATAATCTTCTATTGAATGATCAACCCTTAAGTTATCTCCTTTAGAAGGGGCACAAGCTATCTCAATTATTATTTTATTTTAAATAAATATATGTTTGTTGGGTCAGATCAAGAGTACAAATTCTCTTTGATATCTCATCCAAATTTGAAATTCTTACAGTAAATTCCTTTCATTATGAAGAGAATGAATAATAATGTTGTTAAGTGACAAAGTACAAAGAACATTCATGATTAACCACCTTATCAAGAACCCTACTCGCCTCCTCAATGTTTATTAATTCTTTCAAAAACCATCCAATAATACAGTAAATGTTACAACATTAGGATTGTAGCCCTTGGACACCATCTCATCCAAAACATTGTAAGCTTCCTCCCACCTACCTTTTTCACTACTTCATGTTTTCTTCCTCCAATTGCATGTGAACCAAATGATTTACAGCACCCAACTCTTTTAAGATTCTAACCAATATTAGACTGTCTATATAAACCCAAATGTCAACAATAATCATTGATCCAAGGAGTTCAAAATTCATTTTGACAGAAAGACATTGGTATTCTATAGCATTGGCACAATTTAATAGATAAACAAAAACTCCTCTTATTGAATATGTACCCTCTCTACAAAGATTAATTCATGCTAGTATCACATGATTTTCATAACTTGAAAGAAAGAGAGACCTCCATTTTTTATTTTATTTTTATAACTTGGGACTTGAAAAGAAGTCTAGTTTAGTAAATCAAGGTGAAGGCCTTCATAATTTGTCGATGTTCTTGGTGATTATTTACATATAATATCTATTGTTCATGAGGAATCTAATGTCTAACTTGTATTGAATTTTTGAGAGTTATTACTTTTGACTGCATCACCTTAGCATGATCTTTAGTAAGAATGTCAAATCTTCATAGTCATCTCATTGAACACCCATATGGTGTCTTATAAAGTGAAACTCTTAGTGGAAACCATAAGAAAAATAAGTGGAACAACAATTCCACAAGTGACAACAATATTTGCCTACCATTTTTACAAACCATTATAGCACATCTTTGCAAAATCCAACAATGGATATATATAGAAATGAAAAATAATCAAACACTAATGTTTGTTTGAAGGCCAGTGGATTTTCTTCTAATGCAAAAATGTTTAGTGTAGTCCTCAAAGGCACACATAATATATGGCATGCATCCATATCAAGTAGAATTTCTAACTAGATTATAACCATTGGTCGCACAAGGGGCCAAGGGGGCCAATAATGATTATTATCTTTCCATTGAATGTTACAAGAGGCCAATCTTCCGAGATAATTGTTAATGTTATTATTGCACTTCCTTCATAAGCATCAATTTGAAAATTGTCTTAGGAATTATTTTCACTATACTCTAATGGAACCTTTATCTAAAAAAGTATTGGTGATTCCCCATTCCTCCTACCATGAAAAACCAACCTAGAATTTATGACATCCTTCCAAAGTTTAAACCGTTAAAGGGGAAAATTAAAATATAGCATAAATTCCAAGTAGTTTATAGACTTAAGTGTCCACCCTAATAACATAAATAATACAAGGCTTGAAGAAATTGGAGTATTTTCCCAAACGCCGATGTATATGCATTAAGATACCAATTAGATGAAATTCATTTTCTTTTCCTTTGACTTAGGGGGTTTCACATTTAGGTCAACCCTTTTTTTGTTATGTGTCTAAACAGAAGCAATTTTCTAGCAAAGCCAAGTATTATAGCTATGCTGGAAACTTTTTGAAAAAAAACATAAGAAAGGAAGCATGGGTACATGGGTACGGGCATACGATGTGCTATCAGAATATAGAACCCCCAAAACAATAGGTACACTAGTACAGGAGTATGGCTAATACTACAAAGTACAAACACAAACATATTTTTTTTCTTGTCTTTTAAGGGATATGGCCAACACTCGCCCTCCTCAAAATAGTAGCATTTCCCAACCTATGGGGTATATCTTGGTATTCCTAGATTTCCTTGGGGGAATCCATCCCCATTTGAGCATACTTGAGATAGGTAAATCCTTGTTTTGCAGTATCCTCCCCTTGTGTATGTATACCAATATAACTGTGAAATCAAGAAATGCTATAATTTTTTTAGAAAAGGTGAAGTAAACCTAGATTCTAAATAAGGTTTTAAATAATGGTATGTATCAACAATGTATAGGGTATAATCAATAATTGTGGAAAACTTCCACTTCAATTATTATTATCTAGATGAATTTTAGAAACAAGATAATTTTTACAAATAAACAAATTTAGATTTTTTTACAATACTCAATAGTCTTCAAAAACTTCCACTTCAACTATCATCAACTAGATGAAATTTAGAAGAAAACAAATTTAGGTAAATGGAATTCAAGTTTAAACTCTATATTTTTTAGAAACAAACAAATTTAGGTGAA
This sequence comes from Picea engelmannii, assembly GCA_009831015.1. Classification (NCBI taxonomy): domain Eukaryota; kingdom Viridiplantae; phylum Streptophyta; class Pinopsida; order Pinales; family Pinaceae; genus Picea; species Picea engelmannii. The sequence goes on along the minus strand of ML819772.1, from coordinate 146,900 downwards.
GGGACTTCAAATTTAAACTCTTTCTTTCTTTTTCTTTGCATTATGAAATAAAAATAATAATAAACAATTGTTTGATACAATTACTCTCTAATATTATCTTCAGTATTGCTTGAATGAGTTTTAGTATCGAATGTTATTGTTATGTAGTTTTCCATCAAAACTAAAGACTTTGATCAGTCTAAAACTTACAATTGGTTCGAGATGCATGATGTGGTGAACACAAATTGTGTTATTCGAACTGATTAAAGAGTTATTGTAAGTGTTATATCATCAAATTAGATTATGCACTAGTGATGAGTCAATGGGTGTATTGTATCCAACTACCCTATTTATTTCAACAAAAAATGGAGATGTGGTTACAAGAGAAAATCACAAACATAGTTCATTATCACAACTGTAGATTTTAGAAATTGTGTTTAATCACTATATTGAATACCTTGCAAGAATTTTGTGTATACAATGTATTATCACAACTGTAGATTTTAGAAATTGTGTGTAATCAATTTATTGGATATATTTGCAAGAATTTTGTGTATAATGTCTGTGAGTTTTGTAATTTTTTTTAATGTGTAATTTTTTTTTGTTATGTATGAAAGTGAAAAATGATAATTGTAGTTTAGTGGTTTCATTATTTTTTAAGTAATTATGTTGTAAGGAATTTCAGTATGAACCAATTATAAAGTGTCATTAGTCCTATTTGTTATTTTTGAATCTCCATGGACATAAAATCACTTGTCAAAAACATGGAAATTTTTGCATTAGTGGTAGTTGTAATGGTGGTGGCAGATTCCAAATTGGGAGACATGATGAACTCATCTGATTAATAGTGGGTCTCTACCATATAAATACTTTTCCTTTATATATTTTTTTATTTAGTAGTTTCCCTAGTTTATATTATGTTGTACTAATAATATACAAATTTTAAAACAACTTATTAATAATCAGACACCAACATTACCACATTCAAACTCTTATGTTTACATAAGAATATTTCAAAGTGATAGAACTATGAATAAGCGCAACATTTTTTTTATTTTTTTTAAATAAATATATGTCGTTGGAAGAGGGACAACTGTAAGGATTATTGCGACGAATTAGCTATACTATCGACGAATATTTTTCGTCGATAGTATATCTAATTCGTTGAAAGAATCCTTAAGGTCGTCTCTCTTGTGATAATGTCCTTTTCGTCGATAGTATAGTTGATTCGACGCAAGATTCTTTACCTTGTCACTCTTGCGATGATATCCCTAACTTGTTTCTCTTGCGACAATATCCCTACACTGTTGTTCTTGCGACGATATGCCTACTTTGTCGCTCTTGCGACGACATCCCTACCTTGTCTCTCTTATGACAATTTCCCTTCCTTGTCGCGCTTGCAACAATTGCCCTACCTTTTCTCTCTTGCGACGATATCCCTTCTTTGTCGCTCTTGCAAAGATATCCCTTCTTTGTCACTCGTGCAACACCAACTATTGGTTGTCGCGATTGCGACAACTTCCTTTGGTCATTTTTCTTGTGATGTTTTGTCATGTTCTTCACACTTTCCATAGCATGTGAAGTGAATTTTGGGAGACCCAATATTCGTCTCAATATCCACGACATAACGTCGCAAGAGCGTTGAAAGATCGGTCGCAAAGTGACCCAAATTTACTAGTGTGTATCTTTAGCATTGAATTTTATAAGTTGTTCATTTTAGTGATAGTCCATCTTAACCGAGATTTATGAATCATCATCTCATATTTATATGGACAAAAAATAGTATAGAAAATAATCCTGGAGAAGTATTAAAAGAAACCAGGTGGAAAAGGTTCTTACTGAAGATAAATTTATTCTTTTTTTATATTAGCCAGGGATTTAAAAAAAAAATGTTGGTTTTTAATTTAGAATAGTTTGCACATGGGATGTGGGAATTTTTTTGATTGCAGTGTACACACAGATTTTATAACATGTCTCATATTGACGATATTCCATCTTAATTGATATTTAATTGATATTTAGGGGTTGTGGAAGACTTATCATAGACTCTGGAATCACTATCACATATATGGAACAGATTGGATATGATATTTTGAAGGAAGAACTGAGATCCAATATTAATCTCCCTAAATTCAGTGGGTCTAACATTGGACTGGACCCTTTTTTTACCGACGATTTGGCTCATCAAATTCACACTTTTTGACTATAGATTTCCACTTCAAAGAAGGAGATTTGAGTTTTCGAATAGAAAACCACATAGTTGTTGCTAGCAGTGCCATAGTCTACCTTGCGATGTTACTGAACAATGATAGCTCAATATACTAGGTAATATTAAAAAACAAAACTACCAAATACTTTATGGAAATGGGAGTAACGTGTTGTCCTTTGCTCCCATGGTTTGTGATACCTTTTAAGTGAAGAAGATGTTTATAGGGACATCTTGCTTTGTCCAGAGTATGGGTTCTATATATATTTATGTATTTATTGTGTTTTTCTATTACTCTTTTAACCGTTGGATGCAACATTATGGCTGTAATAGTTGGATGATTAATGTTATCCCTAAACGTAGAACCACATGTCGTGGTTGAACCCGTTTAAAAAGAGAAATTTACTGTGTCGATTGTAAATGTTGTTTTCATGACAGAGTCTCCAAAACAAATATTTTCCATCTAGTAATACTATTTTTATACCTTGGGTTGCCCATGTGTGGACCCAATCTATAATTGATACTAAGTAAAGTCATCAAAGTATAATTTCTACATAAATTTTTGTTAAATGTAATTAAAATTTTCAAAATGCAACTTATAATGTATTTCCTTGCATTTTGAAATTTTTAATTATAATGTAAGTGTTGGGACACTACAAATTTATCCTATTTATCATTTCATAAGGGATACAAAACTATTAAAATGTCAAAACTAATCAACGACGGATGATTCAAACAATTCAAAATAAATACAAGAGTCATGGTAGTTTTCCAACTAAATGAAAAATGGTCATTGATCCCACCAATCCCTCCATATATTTGAGGGGATGATATCATGTGTGACTTGCAACCCTCACTTCTATGAAATGTAAATAGAAGGCTTTGTATGCAAGGATGGAAGTTTCCCAAATATTAAATGAAATAAATAACGTCATGGTCACACCAAAACATCCACAACTTCTTACATATGTAGCTTCACAATCCAAGTGGAAGGATGATATAATTACAAGTGTGATTCCTCCAAATTTAGAACCTAACCAAATTTTTATAGGAAATCGACATATAAATTATAATTTCCCCAATTTCCCAGATGAAAATTATAGCCTCGTGCACTGAATAAATAAATGGACGATTTTTCCACTTTGAAATTTTATATATGAAATAATAAATAGCATATACGTTCCAGCTAGTTTGGATGAGATATTAGTTGGGCCATTGAGGTAGATCATAATAGCATCACCTCACAAGGGAAGGGAAGGGAAGGTCTCACCCCCACCATCGACCATGTTTTCTTTATGACCATCACTATCACTAATAACACCACTATTCATCCATTCAATCACACATGCCCTTACTCGATACATCCTATAACACACAAGTTTTTTCCTATGGTAAGTAAACTTCCATTTATGTTTAGTAAGTCCATCAAATTCGGTGAAATAGAGAGTTACATTATTTTATCAATATGAAAGTTGGATTGAATTTCTAAATTATTTATGGGTCGAACGGTCTTCCCAAAAAGAGGTTATCACTATAATTATTTTTGAAAAAACATATAAAGGTTAATTATGTCCAACGATTCACTATTTGATTGATGGTGATGGGGCATACATCCATACATACATAGAGATTATTAAAAGGCTTCCAACTAACCAAATAAGCTAAGTTGATGGAAATGTTTGTTGTTGGATTGCGTGCCTATGATAAAAGTTGTAAGTATG
>ML819772.1:105294-124911 GCA_009831015.1 Picea engelmannii | reverse complement strand
GAGGTTGGAATATAATAGAAATCGTCAAGGTACTCAATTTCATAATGTATCATAGATCATGTAATGTTTTGAATGTTTATTTTAATCATTGAATTTATTTTACCGTATTTGATAATTATTTTTGTGATTTATTTTATGCTTCAAGAAAGCCACAATCATCATGAAGGTATTAATAATGGGCTTCCACGAGGAATGAAATGGTATCCCACTCAATTCATGAGGTTGCCCTGCTATGAGGAGATAAAAATAGCTCATTTGTTTGATACAATTCATATCGGGAAGAATCTGACTGAAACATTATGGTGAATCATAGATGGTAGGAGGGACAAAGAAAAAAATGTCAAAATTTTTACTGACATTTAGGAAGCCAATCATGCAATGCAAAGTGTGATCCAATACTCAAATAGATCAGATGGAGTACTAGACCGAAATAACCTTCCATGATTATTAACAGAGCAACAAAGCAATGATGTAAAAGAGGTCATTCAAAGAATCAAACTTCCCATGGGTTTTTCTTCAAACATAAATATTATCTTAACGAAGAAAGGTGAATTTGGTGGGGTAAAAACACATGATTGGCATATCTTCATGAAAGTAATAATTTTGGTATACATATTTATATATATCGTCCTTATACATCTTTTATTTTTTTTATTTTTTCTTGTCTCCTTTGGTCGAAACAAATAACGATTCATTTTTTTGTTAGAGTGTGTTCTACCGCTATCTCTCCCAAATGACTTTGACAACAATGTCAAACAAGTTATATATGATCTTGGAAAATACATGAGGTAAGTAGTTGTGATTTATATGAAAAATGTTCTTTCAAATTATTGTTGTACTTAATGACATGTGTTTTACTTGTAATGTAATATATTATACTATCTTATGTTGAAACATGTTATTTTCTTGTGTCATGATCTCATGTAGATGGTTGTCATTGAAAAAAATCCATGAAGATGATATCAATTATTGGAAGAGAGAAATTCTTCGTCTAATGTGTGAAATGATAAGGTATTTACCTCCAAACATTTTCAATCCACAAGAACACTAGCTCATACACCAAGTTGAGGAGATTGACATTTGTGGACTTGTTCACACAAGGTCAATGTGGATGGTGGAGAGGCACTTGAAGTCATTGAAGGCGTTGGTTAGACAAAGAGCATGTCGTGAGGGTTCTATGGTGGAGGGATATATGGTATATCAATCCATGGTGTATATTAGTCGGTATATTCCTAAATTAGCAGTGCCAACTATGCATGGAGTGGATCGCATTTGGGATGTGAAATCCATCAAAAACTTTGAAGATCAGGAGCATCTCTTGGAGCAAGGTAGAATGAGAAAAATGAGAGGTAATATATTAATAATTGTGAAAAATTATATTAATAATACATATAAAGTTTTGTTTTTTGTATATATGATCATACTCATTAATATATTAATATAATTTATTTCATAAATTATAAATATTTATAGTTACCTGCATATTGGATGTTATAGCTAATATTTAATATTGGTGAATTATGGTTTTTTGATTCAATTGCCCAAGAGTGGGCTGCACTGTATTTATACATTGCAAATAATCTTGACTGGATGAATGTCTGGATTGAAATATGTAATCAACATAATGGAGGTAGGTTATCATGGAAACAATTGTCTGAATTGGTTATAGAATCTTGTCTTAACGGAGATGCCAATGTTACGCAGAGGAAAATTGATTTAGCATATGGTTTGAATGATGGAAAGGTAAGAAAATTCACCCATCTTTTTCAGTTATTTTATATTATATTAATGTGACTACATGTGTACTGTATTTTTTTAGATACTTTCGAAGTTATATAAATTTATGTTAATTTATTAATTGACAATTCATCTTTTACATATCTGACATATTGCAGTTGAAACATCACAAGGCTATGTGGTGCAATAGTCGTAAATTTTGCATCAAACAATTGGATGAAACTAGGAAAAAATCTTATAGTGGGATAACTGCAGTATTCCAGGTCACTAATGTTTCCTCTAGGAGTGACAGACATCCCTGAGAATATGAAAATAGATACTATGGGTATTTATACGATATACTTGAGTGTGACTTTAATTTCTAGAAATTAGTTATGTTCGATGTCAAATGGTATAGGTTACGAATGCATGAACATGATGAGAAAAGAAATGTTATTCAACATGCCAATGAATTTCCAATGATTAAAACAACGTTGTTTGAAAGAGGACATGATCGGTATGTTTTTTCAAGCCAACGTGAACAGGTATTTTACTCAAATGTTCCAAGTGAAATGGATTGGTCATTTGTTGTTAGATATGATCCAAGAGCAAGGCCTATTAAGTATACTCATTTACAGGAAGACGATGATATTGAATATCAAGAAGATGTTTCGATAGATTAGACGAATCCAGAAGATCATGGAGGGTCAACAGATGAAGAATACAAAGAAGATTGTGATCTAGACATAGGAGACAATATTGCAATTCTTGATGATGATGTCGATGAAAATATGTTCGAAAATGACATTGATGACGATGATGATATCATCAATCCTTTCAACATTGTTTTAGAGCCAGATAATGATATAGATGTTGAGTTGGATGAAGAAGATCAAGATGCATAATAAGGATGATTACACAAATGTTGAGGTTGGATTAGGTACGTGACTATATAATATTTTAATTTGTATGAATTATTCTCTTAAAATAATTTACTTGTAATGTCATGGGTTAATTACATGTTTTTAAGTTTTATGCGACGCTTTTATATCCTATGTTACATGTTGTTTAATTATTATTTGAAACCTGAAAATATTTGCCAATATACTAAAGTACGTGGTAGACTATAAGTATCATTTAGAAACACATAATTTCATGTACCTTCATTAATTTTTGTTTTTGTAGTTTCTATGCATGAATCTTAATAGGACATTTCTTTCGATTATTTTCTATTTTATAGATTGGGTTTTGGGGATCAATTGAGAGTGATGTGATGGGGAGGGGAGGGGCCATATGAGGTTCCACATTCATGTGGTTGGCCTTGTTCAGTAGAGGATAAATTATTCTTGAAACCAAGAGAAGCTCTTTCATTTTTATACCATCATGATCGTCTAAGATTTCATCAATATTGTTGTCACAGTATTGTATGCATCAACGAAGTTTCAATGAACATGTTTTTCGTTTCTATAGAAATGTTTTTGAAACCCTAATTTTCTTTCAAAGTGCACAATTTGGTTGACGTAAGTCTTAAGTTTGCATCAGCCTTTCTTCATTTTTCTTTCAGGTTCTACATTAATGTATATACAATGTATATGTGCCATAGTTTTACTGATGAAAAATCTCTCTTTTTCGTTGATTGCTTAATCAAGGCCATAAAAATACACCCTTGCATTACTAGTTGCTAGGATTTTTGTAATGTCGAAAAAAATTTACAAGGAGAAAGGAACGAAAAATTGTACAAGGACTAGACACTGGCAACAATGACCTATGAATGGGGCCAACATTGACATTTTTTCAAACAACTTCTGTATGCACTGAAATTTGTCATGGATAGAATATTCACATGACTTAACGATATGGGAGGGTTTCTAGACTCAAATTTGACTAACACTGCACCCACTTTCTTCCATCATCAATTCATAATGTAAACCATAAGCCCTAATTTTCTTTCAAAGTACACAATTTGGTTGACGCAAGTTTTAAGTTTTTGTCAGTTTTTATTTATTTTTATTTTAGGTTCTACATTGATGTATATACAATGCATTTTTGTCGTAGTTGTGATGGAACATCTCTCTTTTTCATTGATTTCTTAATCAACACCATAAAAATACTAGAGGCGGGCAACAGTGACATGTGAATGGGGCCAACGTTGAACGTTTTTCAAACTATATCTCTATGCATTGAAATTTTACCTGGATAGACTATTTGCATGACTTAACGATATGGGAGGGTTCCTGGACTAAAATTTCACCCACACACCCATTTTATTCCATCATCATATCATCATGGAAACCATAAACCCTATTTTTCATATGTTCTATTAGATATGTTAATGATTCCAAATTTCATATTTATATTTGACTTAAGGTCCAACTAGCTTGCAAAGTATCAAATTTTAATTTCCAATTGATGAACCAAATATGAAATGAATCCAAGAATCATTTGGTATCATCACAAGAGAGACAAATGTAAATAATATTGCGACAAATTAGCTATACTATCGACGAAAAAAGTTCGTCGATAGTATAACTAATTCGTCGCAAGAATATTGTGTCTAATTTGAATGGTGTTACATGGTTTTCAAGGAGTCTATGGAATATATTATAGTGCAATGTAGTGTATTCTATAAGAACAATCTCTATTCCAAACCTCAAAATGGATAGTACCATATCTTATTCATAAGACAAATATTCTTTGTATGTTTCTTTTGTGGTGGGTCAAGCCCTCAGTGCACATGATGCCTGACAATGAAATGTAACAATTTGACTATTGAATGATAGTGTTATGTCACGCATGGTTAAGTAAATAACTTAAGGTTCTTAGGTCCTATTTTAATCTTGTTATAATTGAAATTTGAGATTCGTTACATAGTCCTTGAAAAAAGACAAAAGACTTATGTAGGGATATTAATTTGGTCTTTGTATGGGACATTTTATGCCATTAGTATGTTTTGTACAAAAATAATGGATCTTGGGGACTACACCATGGTCAAGGAACAAGGAAAAAGGAACAAGGAACGAGGAACACAAAACAAGGACCAAAAATTGTACGAGGACTAGACACCGACAACAGTGACTTGTGAATGGGGCCAACATTGAAATTTTTTCAAACAGTTTCTGTATGCACTATAATTTGTCACGGATAGACTATTCGCATGCCTTAACGATATGGGAGGTTTTCTGGACTCAAATTTGACTGACACTGCACCCACTTTCTTCCATCATCAATTCATCATGTAAACCATAAACCCTAATTTTCTTTCAAAGTACACAATTTGGTTGATGCAAGTTTTAAGTTTTCGTCAGTCTTCCTTCATTTTTCTTTCAAGTTCTACATTAATGTATATAAAATGTATATTTTTCATTTTTTTTATGAGAAATCTCTCTTTTTCATTGATTGCTTAATCAACACCATAAAAATACTAGAGGCAGGCAAGAATGACATGTGAATGGGGCCAGCGTTGAACTTTTTTCAAACTGTATTTGTATGCATTGGAATTTGACCTGGATAGACTATTTGCATGCCTTAATGATATGGGATGGTTTTTGGACTCAAATTTCACACACAAACCCACTTTATTTCATCATCATATCATCATGGAAACCATAAAACCTATTTTTCATATGTTCTAGTATATATGTTAATGGTTCAAAATTTCATATTTGTATTTGACTCAAGGTCTAGTTAGCTTGCAAAGTATCAAATTTTAATTTCAAGTTGATAAAAAAAATATGAAATGAATCCATGCATCATTTGATATTGTCGTAAGAGAGACGAATGTAAATAATCTTGTGACAAATTATATATACTATCGACGAAAATATTTCGTCGATAGTATAGCTAATTTGTCGTAAGAATATTGTGTCTAATTTGAATGGAGTTACATGGTTTGCAAGGATTGTAGGGATTATATTATGGTTCAATGTAGTGTAGTCTATAAGAACAATCTCTATTACAAACCTCATAATGGATAACTTACCATATCTTGTTCATAAGACAAATATTATTTGTATGTTTCCTTTGTGGTGGCTCAAGCCCTTAGTACACATGATGCCTCCTAATGAAATGTAACAATTTGACTATTGAATGATAGTGTTATGTCACCCATGGTTAAGGAACGATATTAATGTTATTAGGTCCTATTTGAATCTTCTTGAAATTGAGATTCATTACATATTCCTTGAAAAAAGACAAAAGACTTTTGTACTAGATATTAAATTGGTCTTTGTGTGGGACATTTTATACCATTAGTATGTTTTGTACAAAAATAATGGATCTTGGGGACTACACCATGGTCAAGGAACAAGGAAAAATGAACGAGGAACGAGGAACACAGAACAAGGAATGGAAATTGTACGAAGACTAGACACTGACAACAGTGACCTCTGAATGGGGCCAACCTTGAAATTTTTTCTAAAAGTTTTTCTATGCACTGAAATTTGTCATGGATATACTATTCACATGCCTTAACGATATGGGAGGGTTTTTGGAATAAAATTTAACTGACATTGCACCCACTTTCTTCCATCATCAATTCATCATGTAAACCATAAACCCTAATTTTTTTTCAAAGTACACAATTTGATTGACGCAAGTTTTAAGTTTTCGTCACTCTTTATTCATTTTTATTTCAGGTTCTACATTAATGTATATACAATATATATATATGTCATATTTGTGATGAAAAATCCCTCTTTTTCGTTGATTTCTTAATCAACACCATAAAAATACTAAAGATGGGCAATAGTGACATGTGAATGGGGCCAACGTTGAATTTTTTTCAAATTGTATCTGTATGCATTGAAATTTGACCCAGATAGACTATTTGCATGCCTTAACGATATGGGAGGGTTTCTGGACTCAAATTTCACTCACACACCCAACAACATGTGAAAATGTTGTTGTGAGGGATCTATTTGCAATTGGATTTCCTGAAGCCCCCAACTTGGATATTCCTGGTTGGTTTGTGATGGAGCCCTAGACAGGATGATTATTTTAGAGATTGTGATGCAGAGAAGGAAATCCTATCCCTTGTGTTTTGAAAACTGATGGGAAAGATGGGTGATTGGAATTGTTGTAGGAGTCATGTCACTATGAATTTACTGGGTATTGGGCTATTGGCGTGGGAAATAGACATCCATAGGAGTTGTTCTTATTGTGGAATCATAGTCCCAGCTCTGGGGTGACTTAATACTAAGAGAAGTAGAACAACAAAGTTTATGGTTGGGTGGAATGTCTGATGTTTGCAACTAATTGTGTAAATATTTATAAAAATTAGTGTTCCAATCAATATTTTTATTTACTATGTTAATTTTGTTCTTGAATGTTGTTATCACTATTGTTTGGTTGGAGGGTTCTTGTTTAGTCTTGGGTGGATAGCTATCTTCATGCACTGTCACTAATCCAGTCTTTGTATTTCATGGGTTTAATGTTCGTAGGTTTTCTACGTCAGTATGTTTTGCTCACTTCAGCATTGGTTGATTGCACCACTAGGGGTCACAAAATGAGGTTCTTGTTCTTCCTCATCCCTGTCTTCACCTCCGTGCTATGATTGTTGATTGAAGAGCATGATGGTTATACCCTGCATGCATTAAATAACCTTTTTCAGGCCAAACTAGAGCCCTACCTTTCAGTTCTGGCCCCTGTCATGGATTTGTGCCTGACCACAAACGAGTCGTGGTTCGTCCTATATACACCGTGAGCTTGGAGGTTTTTCCATTACAAAGAGTGGCTCTACTCTCCTCGTGTTGACTATAGAACAACATTGGCCCTCCACTATGGAAATTATTTAAGAAAACCAGCCTAGACTATCATTTTACGAATCAATTTTTTATTGGATTATTGTGTAATTGTTGATGGGCTCACTCATTTGGTCGTATGACAGTCGATTTGGTTGGTATATAGTCACTGGCTCGGTCATAATAGTAGTAAACCCTACATTACCAGTTACACTTTAAATGCACACAGTTACTCTCCTTATGTCGATAGCTCAGTTTTGTTAATGGAAAGGGCCTCTGCCCCGATTCGATTGGATGCGTGAGTATGTGTCATTTATACAACTTGTTAGGTTGTTGATTTTTTAAGATAGTGACGAGTTTTTTGTAGATACACAGTCACTGGTTTTTGCACTGATGATTATTTGAATGTTTAGATAGCATTGGTGAAAATTCTTGACATTTCTCATGTCCCGTCGTGTGTTTGCAAAGTAGACATGTGTAGATCTACCTCCCTTTGTACTACAAACAAGTACTAGTTCAAAAGGAATCTACCACATAAGGTTTGTTTCACTCATATTCCTTTATCTTTTTTATTGGAATGTTAAGGAAAATAAACAACCATACTTTAAGCATTCACACTTGTACACATTTCATCTTCTACTTATACCAAGCAATCCATACCATTGGTTGGGATTCTTTGTTACATGTGAGAACCAAATTAGATACTCCCAAGGGTGAACAAATATAACCAACCTCCAATTCGAAGTGGTGAGGAGGTGGTTCTAGATCTATTGGCTCACACTCAATGGGAGCCAATGTGGAATAAGTAATGGAAGTGGTATGATGCAGGAGCATCGCTCACTCATCAAGCGAGCCAGCGCATGGAGCAGAAAAGACAGCTGGATAGCGCCAGCACACATTTTGAAATGATTTGGAAATTGTTGTGCCGCTCTTTAATGAAGGAATCCATAAAGAAGCGCACTTGTATTGTAAAGGGGACCTTGATCCTTTAAGCTCTCGTCCTTACTATATAGGAAGGCATTTAATAGATTTAATGCAGGTAGATAGATGTTTAAGTCTAGATTAGATAGTTTTAGGTTTCAAGAGGGAAAACGGATATAGACACCCTCCTTGGTACATTGTATTATTATCAGTCATTCATTCAGGAGCAAGAAGAGAAGAGCAGCGCAGAGAATTGTATGAAGAACACCCATGTACAGACATTGAATTAATAGAGAAAGCTTTGATTCAATTCCGTGGTTGTGTTATTCTCTGTGTATTGTTGATATTATGCTCATTAGTATTTGCTTCCCGTCATGCATTTTCTTTTATATGCTGTGTATGTGATTTCATGATTAAATTGAAGTCTGAGTGAATGATAGAATGAGTTTCAATTGTTTCTCTAAGTGAACCAGTAGATTCCTGCAAGGAGTGCAGTTTAATTTGTCCGCAAGGAGTGCGTGACTGCAGGGTTTACTTAGAGACATCTTTTGTTCTCATCTCAAAAGTGCAGATTTGGCATTGGAGCCGTGCAAGGCATGCGCAGGCTAGACGAAGACTCAGAGTTGTGATTCTGAGCAAAGAGTTGAAGACTGCTACTGCAAGATTGCGCAGGGTCGAAATCTTCAAACACTTAGCGTGTTTTGAAGGTTTGTCGCAAAGAGTGTGTACAAGAACTTCTTCCTGAGGGAATTGAAGTCGTTAAGCTCAGGAGAGATGGGCCTTCAAAGTTGTTGAAGGACAGCGGAGCCAAGTTGTGTGAGTAGGTGGAACAGCCGAGTCGTAGGTTGGCAAACAAGTCTCGTGGAGATACACTTCTTGTTCGAGGATTTCGTAAGGAGGAAAGTGGACGTGAAGTCTACAGTGAAAGCATAAGAGGTTCAAAGCTCAGGAGGGCAGAACGTCGATCGGGATCACGAGGAGCATAGTTCGACTCGTGAATCGGCATATCGGGAGTTCGTGAGGCAAGGCTCTAACTCTTTGAAGCGGAAGTCGCGAGAGGGTGACGCACAACATTCTGACAGCCACATAGATAGTGTGGGGCACAGAAGATAGTGGAGGACAGGTGGCCGAGAGATTGGGGAATCTCGCGAGTTTGGAACTCGTGAGTTGAGAGACAAATATTTGAAAGGATCAAGTCGCGAGACGTGAGGGTCCGAAGTTGCGAGAGGAGAATCTCAGAACATCAAAACTCGGGAGTTGGAGGACCGAGTGCTTAGTGTCATATCAGCGAAGGAATGATAAAGAGAAGCTCCGATAGCAGAGAGAGGAGTCAGCGTTGATTGACGCATCGGGTCTCGGGGTCTGAGAGCCCAAAGGGTAAACAGAGAACTCGCGAGGCAGTGAAGTTCCGATCCTCCGATAGATAAAAGAAGGGGGATTGCGCGAAGTGAACTGTGGGTGCATATTTCCCGATAGGGAAATAGAAGAGTCTTGATACTCTTCGGGCAAGAGGAAAGAAGGTCTTGGTGAGAGCGATCGTTCTCCAAGGAGTGGGGAAGGTTGCGTCAGAGTGGTATCAGAGCAGGAATATCTTTGCTTTCTGTAGCAGAGAAGAGGATTGATCATTCCACCCAGGAGAGAAAGGCAATCGCTTGGTCCAGAGGACAGGGATGCACGAAGAAGAGGTAGGCCAGCAGGAAATCCAGAAATGGAGCGCCAAATGAGAGATCTCTGAGCAAGACTCGAGGAGATGGAAACAACGCAGAGACGCGGGGTTGGCACAGGAGATCTTAGTGATTCCTAGGTTGAAGAGGAAGCTGGACATGCAGAAGAGGTCACAACAGAAGATGCATCAACCGAGCGGTTGATCAAAGCCATCGCCAGGATGGGTGCAAAGGCGAAAATGGACATTCCATTATACGAGGGAAGTCTGGATGCAGAAGATTTGTTGGACTGGATACGAGATCTTGACACCTACTTCAATTATGAGGAGATCGAAGAAGACAAGAAAGTCAGACATGCTGTCACCCAATTGAAGGGACATGCAGCATTATGGTGGGACGAGCTACAGGTAGATAGACGGTCCAAGGGAAAACAGAAGATCAAGAGCTGGGATAGGATGATCGCAAAGATGAAAGCGAAATTCATCCCCAGGGATTACCAGATCACGTTGTTCAGACGAATGCATAACCTGAGACAGAATTTGATGACGGTGAAATAGTACACCGAATAATTTTACAGTCTCAACATCAGAGAAGGTCATCGAGAAAGCGATGATGAGAAGGTGGCGAGATATCTGAATGGTCTGAGGTATGACATTCAGGATGAATTGAGCATTGTAACCATCCGAACAGTTGAGGATGCGTACCAGATGGCTCTGAAAGCCAAGGAGAAGCTGAGCTGCAAGCAAGGTTAGCGAGGGCGAGGCAGAAGTTAGCCCAGAGGCAAGGCAGTTGCCCAGGAAAAATACCAGAATCCCAAGGAGGAATGGAAGAAACCTCAGGGTAAGGTTGAAAGAGGCGGAACCTCATAGCGAGGATAGCCACATATTGAATAGAAAAGACAACAGACTGATCAACGAGGTGATTATGCTGATGCAAACACTCTTCCTCGTACTAGAGGTCAAGGTAGAGGAAGAGGTGGAGTAATCACATGTTTTACATGTGGGAAAAATGGGCACAAGTCATTCGAGTGTCTAGAGAAGAAGAAGGATACATGAGAATCTCACATCATAGAAGTGCAAAGGCGTGATGCTGAGAACGAAGATGCAGACAACGGAAGATCGCTTGGGATGCATAAAGTTCTCTTAACACCCGAGAAGGAGGTGGAGAACACATCTCAGAGGAGTCGACTGTTCAAGATAGCTTGCATAGACAAGGATAGGAAATGTAAGGTCATTGTGGACAGTGGAAGCACTGACAATCTCGTTTCGACCGAGATGGTGGAAAAACTGGAGTTGGAGACGACCAATCACCCGAGCCCATATAAAGTATCATGGCTGCAGAAAGGACACCAGGTAAGTGTTACGAAACAATGCTTGGTTGAATTCAAGATAGGTGGGTATAATGATAAAATCTTGTGTGATGTCATTCCCATGGATGTCTGTCATGTATTGCTAGGTAGACCATGGCAGTATGACAGAAACATGGTTCACGATGGAAGGATGAACACATATACCTTGGAGAAGGATGAGAGGACACACAGGTTGCTTCTGATAAAGGATAAGGAAGTGAAACCGGAAGTAAGCAATACCATACTTCTCATGAGTGGGAAGGAACTTCTCAATGAGATGGAGAAGAAGGAAGATCCACAATTCTTTGTGGTCAGGAAACCGAGAATTGTCCTGACTAGCACAAGAGTGGACGACTTGCCAGAAGATATTCAGGAACTGTTGGGAGAGTTCGCTGATATCATCGTGGATGAACTACCTCGTTCGTTTCCACCGATGAGGAGTGTGAGTCACCACATCGATATCATACCAGGAGCAAGTTTGTCGAACAAAGCCGCATACAGGTTGACGCCGCAAGAAAATGAGGAGGTCAAAAGGTAGGTACAGGATCTGCTGGATAAAGGACTGGTTAGGGAAATTCTGAGTCTGTGTGCTGTTCCGACAGTGCTAAGTCCGAAGAAGGATGGAGGCTGGAGAATGTGTACAGACTCTAGAGCGATAAATAAAATCACCATCAGGTACAGATTTCCACTGCCGAGGATGGATGATCTGATGGATTGCCTGAGTGGGGAAAATTACTTTTCAAAGATTGATCTGAAAAGCGGATATCACCAGATTCGCATGAGAGAAGGTGATGAATGGAAGACAACATTCAAAACAAATGAAGGTTTGTACGAATGGCTAGTCATGCCGTTTGGCTTGACAAACGCGCGGAGCACATTCATGAGGCTGATGAATGAGGTCCTGAGGGAATTCATCGGGAAGTTTGTAGTCGTATATCTGGATGACATACTGATCTTCAGTAAGACAAAGGCTGAACATTTGAAGCATTTGGCCATTGTAATGAGAAAGCTACAGCAGGAGAAGTTGTTGATCAATATGAAGAAGTCTTCATTTATGCAGACAAAGCTCATTTATTTGGGTTTTGTAATATCAGCAAATGAGTTGAAGATGGACCCGAGCAAAGTGGAAGTGATCAAGAATTGGCCACCGCCAAGAAATGTTTTCGAGGTGAGAAGTTTCCATGGTTTGGCTAGTTTCTACCGTAAATTCATTAGGAATTTCAGTGGAATTAGTGCAGCAATGATGGACACCGTGAAAAAATGACATAAAGTTTTTCATTGGACAGCAGAGGCTGAGAGGAGATTCAATCTGTTGAAGCGGAAGATCACAGAGCAACCAGTGTTGGTGTTGCCAGACTTCAAGAAGACATTTCAAGTGAAATGTGATGCAAGTGGGTATGTTGTAGGAGGAGTCTTGAGTCAAGATGACAGACCAGTTGCATATTTCAGCGAGAAGCTGGATGACGCAAAGTTGAAATACTCCACGTATGATAAAGAGTTTTATTCCATCATACATGCATTGAAGAAGTGGAGGCATTACTTGATACCCAAGGAATTTGTATTGTACAACGATAATCATGCATTGCAGTTTGTAAGACAACAAGAGAAGTTGAATCAAAAGCATGCAAAGTGGGTAGAGTACATGCAGAATTTTACGTTTGTGATCAAACACATTTTAGGAACTGCTAACAAAGTGGTTGATGCTTTGAGCAGGAAATGTTTGTTGCTACAGGAATTCAGAGTCAAAACATTGGATTTTGAGAATCTGAAAGACATGTATGCAGGTGATGTAGATTTTGCAGAGGCATACGAGGAAGCCGAGAATCCAGTTCTCAGGGATCAGAGCCCATGGATAGATTATATGATCCAGGAGGGATTTCTATTCAGAGGCGACCAGTTATGCATCCCAATTTGCTCCATGAGGGAGAATTTGGTGAAGGAAAAGCACAGCGGTGGATTAGCAGGTCATTTTGGACATGATAAGACATTCGCGAAGCTGAGAGAATCGTACTTTTGGCCAGGAATGCGAAATGATATCAAAACATTTGTTGCTAGATGCAGGATTTGTCAACATTCAAAAGGCAAAAAACAGAATGCAAGTTTTTATCAGCCATTGCCCATACCCGAGAGACCATGGGAGGCAATTAGTATGGATTTTGTATTGGGTTTGCCGAGGACACAAAGAGGTGTTGATTCCATATTTGTGGTGGTAGACAGGTTTTCGAAGATGGCACATTTTATTCCGTGTCATAATACCAGCGATGCGACCCACATCGCAAACTTGTTTTTCAAAGAGGTTGTTAGACTGCATGGATTCTCGAGAAGCATAGTCTCGGACAGGGATACGAAATTCATAAGTAACTTTTGGAGGAATCTATGGAAAAAGCTAGGAACTAACTTGGCGTTTAGTTTAGATTATCATCCACAGACGGATGGGCAGACCGAGGTGGTCAACCGAAGTCTGGGAGATTTATTGAGAAGCTTGGTGACAGAACACCATGGTAGTTGGGACAACATATTACTGCAGACATAGTTCGCGTACAATGATTCTGTGAATCAGAGTACAGGCAAGAGTCTATTTCAGATTGTGTATGGGACACAACCGAGGGGAGTTTCTGAACTCAGGGAGTCAGAAAAGACTACTACTAGCAGTGCGAGTGCAGAGGAATTCGCTGAGGCAATGCAGGAACTTCATAGTAATGTGAAGCAGTGACTGCAGAAGTCCAATCAGGAATACAAACGCAGAGAAGATCGGAGACAACTTCAGTTTGAAGTTGGGGATCTTGTTCTGGCACACTTAAGGAAAGAGAGGTTCCCAAGGAGAACATATAATAAGCTCAAAATGAAGAAAATTGGGCCATGCAAAGTCCTGAAGAAATTCGGGGAGAACGCTTATAAGATTGAGTTGTCGGATGGCATCGGGATATCTCTGATATTTAATGTTTCGGATTTATACCCATATAGGACTGGAGAAACAGAAATTGGAACTGAGGAACTACTGGTCCAGTGGCAGAAGCAATTACCAATTGCAGAAAAGCCGCAGATGGAGTGCATACTGGACAAGCGAGTGGGAAAGAAGACCAGGAGGAAGCAGTATTTTGAGTACCTGGTAAAATGGAAGAATCACCCAGTCGAAGATGCTAGCTGGGAAAATGATGCAATGATACAAAAACATGGACAGACCGTGCAAGAGCTCATGGACAGGAGCCCATGAAATTTTTCAAGTCGAGGAGTATGATGCAGGAGCATCGCTCACTCATCAAGCAAGCCAGCGCATGGAGCAGAAAAGATAGCTGGACAGCGCCAGCACACATTTTGAAATGCTTTGGAAATTTTTGTGTTGCTCTTTAATGAAGGCATCCATAAAGAAGCTCACTTGTATTGTAAAGGGGACCTTGAGCCTTTAGTCTCTCGTCCTTAGTAGATAGGAAGGCATTTAATAGATTTAATGCAGGTAGATAGATGTTTAAGTCTAGATTAGATAGTTTTAGGTTTCAAGAGGGAAAACGGATATAGACACCCTCCTTGGTACATTGTGTTATTATCATTCATTCATTCAGGAGAAAGAAGAGAAGAGAAGAGCAGAGAATTGTATGAAGAACACCCATGTACAGACATTGAATTAATAGAGAAAGCCTTGATTCAATTCCGTGGTTGTGTTATTCTCTGTGTATTGTTGATATTATGCTCATTAGTATTTGCTTCCCATCATGCATTTTCTTTTATATGCTGTGTATGTGATTTCATGATTAAATTGAAGTCTGAGCGAATGATAGAATGAGTTTCAATTGTTTCTCTAAGTGAACCAGTAGATTCCTGCAAGGAGTGCAGTTGAATTTGTCCGCAAGGAGTGCGTGACTGCAGGGTTTACTTAGAGACATCTTTTTTTCTCATCTCAAAAGTGCAGATTTGGCACTGAAGCTGTGCAAGGCATGCGCAGGCTAGACGAAGACTCAGAGTTGTGATTATGAGCAAAGAGTTGAAGAATGCTGCTGCAGGAGTGCGCAGGGTCAAAAGCTTCAAACACTTAGCGTGATTTGAAGGTTTGTCGCAAAGAGTGTGTACAAGAACTTCTTCCTGAGGGAATTGAAGTCGTGAAGCTCAGGAGAGATGGGCCTTCAAAGTTTTTGAAGGACAACGGAGCCAAGTTGCGTGAGCAGGTGGAACATTCGAGTCGTAGTTTGGAAAACAAGTCTCGCGGAGAGACACTTCTTGTTCGAGGATTTCGTAAGGAGGAAAGTGGACGTGAAGTCTACAGTGCAGGCGGAAGAGGTTCGAAGCTCAGGAGGGCAGAACATCGATCAGGATCACGAGGAGCATAGTTCGACTTGTGAATCGGCATATCGGGAGTTCGTGAGGCAAGGCTCTAACTCTTTGAAGCGGAAGTCACGAGAGGGCGAGGCACGACATTCCGACAGCCACATAGATAGTGTGGGGCACAAAATATAGTGGAGGACAGGTGGCCGAGATATTGGGGAATCTCGCGAGTTTGGAACTCGTGAGTTGAGAGAAAAATATTTGAAAGGATCAAGTCGTGAGACGCGAGGGTCTGAAGTCATGAGAGGAGAATCTCATAACATCGAAACTCGGGAGTTGGAGGACCAAGTGCTTAGTGTTAGATCAACGAAGACACGATAAAGCAAAGCTCCGATAGCGGAGAGAGGATTCAATGTTGATTGATGCATCGGGTCTCGGGGTCCGAGGGCCCAAAGGATAAACAGAGAACTCGTGAGGCAGCGAAGTTTCGATCCCCCGATAGATCAATGAAGGGGGATTGCGCGAAGTGAACTGTGGGTGCAGATTTCCCGATAGGGAAATAGAAGAGTCCTGATACTCTTCGGGCGAGAGGAAAGAAGGTCCTGGTGAGAGCGATCGTTCTCCAAGGAGTGGGGAAGGTTGTGTCATGGTCACATAGTTCATTGGATCAATGTGAGTGATAGAATGGGTGAGGATGTTAGGTGTTGGACATTGTAAGGGATCAAAATATTTGACCCAATCAATGGTGACAATGGTTCCTACATTAGAGAATTTCATGACATGAAAGAGTGAATATACCATAGCATTAATGACATATATGTAATCATGTACATGGAGGATATTTTAATATGATATACTAGTTATTGTTGAGACAACAATCAAGAAAAGTTTACCAACAAACTAAATTGGGAGATTAGGCACATGAATACTTGTTGGGTTATAAAATCTATTGTCAAGGGCTTGAAACTCATTCATTGGTGGAATGAGAGTGGGGGATCCAATGTGTTTCAACTAGGTTAAAAAGGACATAGTACAGAATGAGGCCCCTTTATCCACTAAACATATGATTTTAAGCATATGATGAAGTTCAAACTATCACTCCAAGAAGACTAACATTGAAATATGTTGTTGAATATACAAATTAACATTCACTTTGATTGGTTGATGTGCTTACCTAATGATCAAAGTGTGTTAATTTCAATTTTTTTTCCAATGTCCTTCAATTGGCTTAGCACAATATTTTAACTTATGCTCCTAGAATGAACTTAGGTTTTCAAGAAAAATATAGGAGAGCCAAGGTTTACAAAACCCTCTCTTCCTTGAAGTTGTAATGTAGCTTCAAAAGTAATGGTTGGATACTAATATATTTAACATGGAGGTATTATGTTACCATCCCTTTAGTTCCCTTAGGCATAATCATACAAGGAATTGATAAAAGGAATAATGGTTAGTTTTTCTTCATATAAAAAGGAACAATCATCATATATCAAAACAATGAAGTAATAAGGGAATGTTCACCTTTAATGACTTTAAATGCTAATTTTTATAGAGTCATTGTTGGTCTTGTTCATTATTGTCGTGGTCATCATCATTTTCATCATTATCATCATCGTCATAATCATTTTCTTCATCATAATTATCCTAGTCATCATCATCATCATCATTGTCATCATCATCATTGTCAACATCATCAACATTTCCATTTTCATGATCATCATAATATTGTCATTGTTGTGATAATTTTCATCATTTTCATGATCATCATCACCATTGTCAACAACAATAATCAACATTGTCATTGTCCTACTCCTCCTCATCATCATTGTCATCATAGTCATTGTCAATGTCGTTGTCATATACATTATCGTTGTCGTCGTCATTGTCATCACCATAATAAGCATTGTCATTTTCATCATCATTGTCATCATCATCATCATCGTCGTCATTGTCATTGTCATCATCATCATCATCATCGACATCGTCATTGTTATGTGGGTTAGTGGTTATGTGGGTTATTAAGGTTAGGTTTCATTAAGGTTATACGCTAGGTGTTAGCAGTTATAAATTAGTAGTGATATATATATATATATATATATATATATATATATATATATATATATATATATATATAATGTATATTGATTGTAATATATTATTTATATAATATATATTATTTATATAATATATATTATTTGTGTTAAAACAAAGCATAAAATAAAAAAATAAAACAAAACAAAAAACAAAATACAAAACATAAAAAACAACAGAACATATTAGATCCCACACATCTTCAATAGAGGCCAAAACAAAATAGAACCCACATCATTCGATAGAGGAGGACCTGATGACGATGGAGACAAAGAAACCTCACAACTCCAACCCACGGTGATAGAGGAGACCCTATAGAACCCATGTCATTCGATAGAGGAGGACTTGATAGTGACAAAAACAAATAACCTCACAAATCTGACCCACAGTGATAGAGGAGGCCCTATCTGGCCACTATCCCACGACGACCATGTTGTGGAGTGGAGACATTCAAGATCGGAACATGCTGCCAAAAACGGTAAATTATTTCTATCATTTTCACCCCTTTTAACCCTCTTAGTAGGGTTTTTAGGTAGATATATATGGATTCGGGACATGAAAGGTGGAGTCTCAAATGGATTTTCGACTATGGAGCTCTTAATGGCTATTACCCTCAACGACCTTGGAATTTTTTAAATCGAGGGTTTGCAAACCCTAAGCCTGTCGTGTGAACCATGCTTCTCACCATTCTTCCACATTCCACATTCAACATTTCTTAATAATGCAAATTGTAGAGGTCTCTCGCATTGGTTTAGGATTCTGCATCATGACACTCCACCTCCCACATTCCCTTGAAACTTCACCTCGCACACTCCATATCCACTACTTCGTTGGTATGTGGAATGTAAAATCCCGATAACAATTCCAATTTCCCCTCGCCTTCACATTCTCACATTATTAAACACTTTGTAAGTGAGGAACTAGAGGATAATCTTAAATTGAAGAGGAGAATAGTTGAGTTCCAAGTTTCATTGAATATCAAGCCCTTATTTACACAACCATTGGCCATCAAAGGAACTAAATAGAATATGAAGGAGACTTCCAAGAATTCTACTAAGGAAAATTTATCCCAAGAAGTAATATGTGGATTTAGAAAGACTGCTTTATTATTTGAGCTCTAGGAGCTAGTAAATAAATATTCCTTTCTTATTTGAAGGATTATTTATTTGAAAGAATATTTCAAACTTGAACTTTAGAAGGACATGAATTTCAATGAGAAATATGTATAAAATTTAACTACAAAATTAGTTGATATGAATGAGCACAAGAGATTCAAAGATAATCTTCCCTCGCACAAGATGTTGAAGTAGATAAGTGATGGTTGGGATAGTTATATTGATATTCTACAATAATTAATACCAACATGCAAAGTGTTTAAGGAGAGGATAAGAAAAATATTATTTAAGCTATTTGACTCTATAAAAGGGTTAGAGGGGTCCTACATTATGCAATATGACAAATTTTTTACTAAAGAAGAGTTTGAAGTAGGATTAAAAGTTGCCAAGATCTCCTTGGGAGAGGAATTTGATGGACTTACAAGCTTTCCTAGGGCAGAGATATTTAGATGCACCACTAAATTTGTTATAGACAATTTCAAGCATACCACTATTGTTTGGGAGAAAATGCACCTGCAATTATATTAATTTTTTGTACTTTAGATTTTTCCTTTTTGATGTTTTTTATGAAACTAAACTACATCCCTTTTATGTTGAAACTTCGAGTGAGATTGAAAGTGAAATGTTTTCACTTAGAGTAAGGGTAGAAACTATTATATAAAAGTTTGGGTCAACAAATCTATAGAAGTATCCTCAAAATCCTCTTGAAGTAGTTATGACAATTAGGTTTAATGAAACAATCATGGAATTATGAAGTTTCATTTAATCAA
>ML819772.1:78562-94539 GCA_009831015.1 Picea engelmannii | reverse complement strand
ATACCCTCTTGGTTGGATATGTGATAATGCTAAATTACAGGTGACAAGAAGGTGTAAACTTAGGTTTGCTATCACTGCAAATTTTATTGATGAGGTAGAGCTTGATGTTATTCCTTTGGATATCTGTGGTATTGTGTTGGGAAACCCATATTTATATGATAGAAAATCAATTTTTCATAGTCATGAGAATAAGTATCACTTATTTAAAAATGGAGTTGAGTACATTGTTAGAGCCCATACAAAGAAGATGAATTTATCACTTGTAAATGCGGGACAAATGAAGAGATTAGTCAATGCTAGCAAGAATTTTTCTCTCTTAATGATTAAAACCAAAGATGATATTGAAAACGAAGTTTTCCAAGGTTGTGATGCAAAGTTGAAATCTGATCTATATGAGCTTGTTAATCAATATGATGAGATGTTTCAGGAACCAAAGGGATTACCTCCAAAAAGGGGTATCCAACATGAAATTCAATTGCAACAAGATTGTCCTCTTCCAAACATTGGCATGTACAGGATGTCAATCATGGAGAATGTTGAAATCAAAAAACAAATCCAAGAGTTTCTTGACAAAGTGGTCATCGTGCCAAGCACATTGCCATGTGGATCTCTAATTGTGTTAGTGCCAAAGAAAGATGGTACCTGGCATATGTGTGTTGATTTCAGGGCCTTGAACAAGATTACGGTAAAGAATCACTATCCTCTTCCTAGAATCGATGATTTGCTTGATCAATTGAAAGATGCTAAGTATTTTACTAAGTTGGATTTGAGAAGCGGATATCATTAGATCAGGATTGCCGAAGGAGACACATGGAAGACAACTTTCAAAACAAAGCAAGGTTTGTTTGAGTGGATGGTAATGCCTTTTGGACTTCGTAATGCACCTGCTACTTTCATGAGAGTTATGGATGATGTATTAAGGACTTTTCTTGATGATTGTCTTATTGTCTACTTGGATGACATTTTGATTTTTAACAAATCTAGTGAAGAGCATGTTAAGCATGTGAAGCAAGTTTTGGATGTTTTGAAAAAGGAAACGTTTCTTTTGAAGATGTCCAAATGTGAGTTTGGAAAAAATTCACTTATTTATTTGGGGCATATTGCTGGTGGAGGTGAATTGAAAATTGATCCCTCCAAGGTTAAAGTCATATTGGAATGGCCCAAGCCCAACAATGAGATGGAGGTAAGAAATTTTTTGGGAGCAACCCAATATTGGAGAAAGTTTATTGCTAACTTTTCTTCCATTGTAGCTCCATTACATGCAATGACAAGTGTCAAGCAAGTTTTTCAATGGGGAGTCAAGCAACAAAAGGCTTTTGATACTTTGAAAGAGAATATCAGTTCAGCGCCAGTTCTTGCACTTCCGAATTTGAGGCAACCTTTTGAAATCCAAAATGATGCAAGCAATTATGCAATGGGAGAAGTCTTGTTACAACATGGTAATCCCATTTGTTTTCATTCTGAAACTTTTAATGGTGTCGTTATTAACTATCCTACTTATGATAAGGAGTTGTATGCATTGGTGCAAAGTGTGAAAAAATGGAAACATTATTTGTTGGGGAAAGAAACCATTGTCTACACAGATTATCAACCACTGCAATACTTACAATCACAAACAAAGCTACAACAAGCAAGGCACTTCAGATGGATGGGTTTTCTACAACAATTCCACTTGGTCATAAGGTATAAGAAGGGAATTTATTACAAAGTTGCTGATATGCTTTCAAGGCCTATTATTAGTGCTTCAATTATTCTTAAACATAGTCCTATCAT
The DNA here is from genome assembly GCA_009831015.1 of Picea engelmannii. NCBI lineage: Eukaryota > Viridiplantae > Streptophyta > Pinopsida > Pinales > Pinaceae > Picea > Picea engelmannii. Next base: position 92,766 of record ML819772.1, on the reverse strand, counting down.
GCATGAGAGTTATGTTGAGCAATATGCTTTAGATGTTGATTTTAAAAAAGTATATGCGACTTTGTGTCATTATAACCATGTTGAGGAATTGGATTACCATGTGCATGATAATCTTTTGTATCATCTTGGCAAGCTATGTATTCCACAGGGTGAATGAATCAACATAATAAGAGAAACCCATTCTTCTCTTATTGTTGGTCACTTTGGTGTAGGCAAGACGATGGCTAATTTGCAAAGGTACTTCTATTGGCCTAAAATGAATGAAAGTGTTTCAATATATGTTCAAGGATGTTCATTATGTGCCACAAGAAAACCTAGTAATCGAAAGTTGGGTTTGTATACTCCACTTCCGGTTCCTTCTCGTCCTTGGGAAAGTATTTCTATGGACTTTGTAGGAGGTCTACCTATGTCTAAACAAAATCATGATTATATTTATGTTGTGGTTGATCGATTTAGAAAAATGTGTATTTTGATACCTTGTAAGAAGCAGGTTACAGCTGAGCAAATGGCACAAATGTTCTTTTAGAATGTTTGGGTACATTTTGGATTTCCTAAATCCATTATTTCTGATAGAGATTCTCGATTTATTGGGAGCTTTTGGTCAAGTTTATGGGCACTCATGGACACCAAACTAAAGAAGAGAACAACTTTTCATCCACAAACCGATGGTTAGACAGAAGTGGTAAATAGAACAGTGGTACATCTTCTTCATGGTTATTGCAACAAGCATTCTAAACTTTGGGATGAGAATTTACACTACATTCAACATGCTTACAATCGAGCTAAGAACTCTTCAACTCAAACATCGCCATTTGAAGCATGTTTTGGCTATTTGCCCAAATCTCCTTTAGATTTTATCTTTGGGAAGGATATAGCTATTGATGGTCAATATGACAATGATAGGGCAGAAAAGTTCATTGAACAAATTCAGTCGATACATCAAATGGTACAAGAACAGTTGGAAAAGAGTCAAGCCAAGTACAAGACAAGACATGACAAGCATCATGTTGATCACAGTTTCCAAGTTGGAGATGAAGTTTGGATTTACATTAGTAAGGAGAGGCTTAAAGGAGAAGGTAAAAAACTAAAACCAATTCGATATGGTCCTTTCAAGATTCTTGACAAGATTGGTAACAATGCCTTCCATTTAGATTTGCCTCCTTATATGCAAATGTATGCAGTTGTTAATGCTGAGAATTTGAAATTGTATGATCTTCCTTTGATTGATGATCAAGGAGAACATGTTCAGATACCTTCTATAGATGATTTCTCCCCAGAATATATTACAGAACTGCATGAAGAGACAATTTTTGACAGGAGAATGAGAACTTCAAAACGAGGAAATGTGGAATATCTTCGAATTGGTCTTAAAGGCACAAATCCAAGCAAATCCAAGTGGATTGAGGTTGGAAAGGTGAGGGAAATATACCCTCATATTCATATAGACTGAAAATAGTCTTTTGGAGGTCCAAAATCTTTCCAATGGGGAGGTGTGATCCATGGGATCAATTTTTTCTCAAAATTCAAAGGGCTCGGAATCACTTCAAATCAAATGGGAGCCTTGGCCTCGTCATCATGAACTCAATGCAACTTGTTTGGGTTCAAACGGACGTTAGATGAGAGAGGTATCGCGTTTTGTTCAAATCGACAAACATGGAAAAAAAATGTGTTGACTGCACGGTCCATATAGTCCGTACTGATGCTGACGTGGTAGGACCGTATGACACGTGGTAGGACCGTACGACACGTGGCAGAGTCGTATGACACATGGCTGGTGTTGGTTGGCAGTCGTGTGGAAAAGTTGGCATATGACACATGGCAATGGTGGCGAATGGAATGCTGACACGTGTCCCAATCAATGGTCGCCACGTGTCACCCTGGTGTTGGTTTAAAATTTATGTTGTTGGCAGGATTCAACCCCGCGACCTCCGGGCAGGGGTAGCACTTTGGGAAGGGCCACCCAACCGACGTGCCAGCGTATGTTTCTTATTATATATATGGCAAAGAATTTATTTGAATTGATATAGTTTTGATATGGGGCATGGTCCAGGGCCGGGGCTTAGCCCCGACCCTCGGTCATATGTGTATACAATGTAACCATCGGCGCACACCTATGCGACCATTACGATATGTCATTTAAACTTAACCCCTTTTATGTATTGTGCGCGGTCATATGGTGGCCATGTGCCCACAGACTTGGCAATTAGAGGCTAGGCGTGTAACCGTCCTACAGTTCGCACCATTTGGTGGTTGCGCCCGGTGCTGAGTTTTAACACAAAATTGTGCATGGGGGCTAGGTTGAGGAGGCAGAGGTGCATTTTGGCAATCCAGAGACAACAAGTTTGAAGGTGAACTTCGAGGAAGCCTATCTTCTTCAATTTTTGGCCAAACGAGGTGCCGAAAAAGCCCAGCTAGGGGTTTTTGGACGTTCTGAAGCTATTGGAGCCATCATTTTGGCATTTTGAGCAATTTAAAGCACATATTTTAGCACTTTGAGAAAATAATACAAAAGATCCATTGAAAGCTGGACCAGGAGATGTAGCCCAAGAGGGGTGAACTCCTTTATCATTTGCTGTGTTATGTGTTTTCTGTTCACTGTTATGTGTTGTTGTTTATATGCATCTTGAATGTGTTATTTCTATAAAAGTTGTGTTTGCAAAATTGATCCATTGGCATAAGAACACTTGAATTAAAACTTGCAAATATTTTCAAGAATACAAGTCTTCATCATTTTTATATCATTCTCCCAAGGCATGGTTTCGTAAATTGTACCCCTTAATCCAAATGTTGGTTTGCTTCAAACTAAGCAAAACACTAGTTCTTGAAATCAATGAGTAAAACAACTTTTGAGGCATGGCACCCGAGAGTGAGGGGTGCTCTGGCTGAAATCATATCCTTGGAATCCATAGGAGTCGACGGTTCCTCAATACAAGTCTCGTTTTTCATTTTATGCCCAGTTGCAAGTCGCATCGCAAACCATTTCGGGGACTCTTGACAATTCCTCCTCCGGGCATAAAAGCCTAACGGAGCAACATTTTTGAGCTGCATGAGATTTCACATAGTTGTTTAGGAATGGAATAGGTGAACATATTTTCCATCCTCTCCCGAGGCATGGTTTCATAAATTGGACCCCTAAATCCAAATGTTGCATAGCTTCTTACTGAGCAGAGCTATGATTATCGAAATCGATGAAAAAAACAACTTATGAGGGGTTGGTACCTGGAGTGAGGGGTGATCTAGCTAACATCCTATGCCAGGAATAAAAGAGATATGATGGTTCCTCAATCCATGTCTCATTTTTTGTTTTATGCCCAGTTGCAAGTCGCATCCCAAACCATTTATGGGACTCTTGGCCAATTTCCGCTCAGGGCATAAAAGACTAACATAGAAACATTTTTGAGTTATTTCATATGTTGCAATATTTTTTAGGCATGGACTAGGTGTCCAAATTATCCATCTGCTCCTAAGGCATGGTTTCATAAATTGGCCCCTTAATCCAAATGTTGCATTGCTTCAATCTGAGAAAAACACTAGTTCTCACAATCAATGATTAAAGCAACTTCTGAGGCATGTCACCCGTGAGTGAGGGGTTCTCTATATGAAATCCTATCCCATGAATCCATCGGAATCGATGGTTCCCCAATGTGAGTCTCAATTTTCATTATATGCCTAGTTTCAAGTCAGATCCTAAACCATTTCAGGGACTCTTGGCCAATTGCTCCTGAGGGAATAAAAACCTAATGGAGAAGCATTTTTGAGTTCCATGAAAGGCTGAAAGATTTTTTAAGTGTGGACTTGGTGATTATATTTTCCATCCTCTCTCGAGCCACGATTTCATAAATTGGACCCCTTAATCCAAATGTTGGTTTGCTTCAAACTGCGAAAAACACTAGTTCTCGAAATCAATGAGTAAAGCAACTTTCGAGGCATGGCACCTAGGAGTGAGGGGTGGTCTGGTTGAAATCCTATCTCAGGAATCCATCGGAGTCGACGGTTACTCAATCTAAGTCTCGATTTTCATTTTATGCTCAATTGCAAGTCGCATCCCAAACCATTTCAGGGACTCTTGGCAATTCATCCTTGGGGCATAAAAGCCTAAAGGAGAAACATTTTTGAGCTCCATGTGATTTTGCATGCTTGTTTAGGCATAGACTAGGTGACCACATTTTTCATCCTTTCCCGAGGCATGGTTTTGTAAATTGGACCCCTAAATCCAAATGTTGCATTGCTTCTTACTAAGAAAAGCACTAGTTAACAGAATCGATGAAAAAACCAACTTTCGAGGAGTGGGAACTGGGAGTGAGGGGTTCTCTAGCAAAAATCCCATTTCAGGAATCCAACAGAGATGACGGTTCCTCAATCCAAGTTTTGGTTTTCATTTTATGTCTAGTTGCAAGTCGCATCCCAAACCATTTCGGGGACTCTTGTCTAATTCCCACTCAGGGCATAAAAGACTAACAGAGAAACATTTTTTGGTTCTATGAGATGATGCAAGCTTATTTAAGCATGGACTAGGTGACCAAATTATCCATCCTCTCTCAAGTCATGGTTTCATAAATTGGACCCCTTAATCCAAATGTTGCATTGCTTCAAACTGAGCAAAATACTAGTTGTCAAAATCAATGAGTAAAGTGACTTCTGAGGCATGGCACCCAAGAGTAAGGGGTGCTCTAGCTGAAATCCTATCACAGTAATCCATCGGAGTGGATGGTTCCTCAATCTGATTCTTGATATTTTTTTTATGCCCAGTTTCAATTTGCATCCCAAACTATTTCGGGTACTCTTGGCCAATTTCACTTGAGGGCATAAAAACTAACTAACTACTATATCTTACTGCCTTGAAAAAATACTGCACCAATTTCAACTGGACATTGATTTTGACAACCACTACTTCCTACATAAAAATGTGGGTTTCACTATTGTTAACCATCACCATAACTAACTTATTATTCAACTTGGATTGAACAAAACTAATATTTGTATAGTTCTACTCTAGTATTGAACAAAACTAATATTTGTATAGTTCTACTCTTGTATTGAACAAAACTAATATTTGTATAGTTCTACTCTTGGCTTGCCTTAGACATATTTCCAACTAAACCACCCAATATTTGCAATAGACCAATTGATGGTTGGATTTCTTACTCCATAGCATTGACCCTCATCTTCAATAGACATTTCTTATAATAATTCTAATTTGCACAAATCCAAGAAACAAAAATCTTACTACTTTTTTTTTCTTAGATCCATATGATAAATTGATCTTGTCCTTAGTGTTATAACATTAATATGTCCTTAATATGTCCAAAATCAAGAGGATGTCACATTAAATTAGGTGGTTGACCACTAATATTTGTAATTCCACCCTAGTCTAATTGTGCATCGAAAACTAAAGATATAATTTTTTTATTTAGAACTTTGAATATAGAAAAAAGTGTTCATAAATTAGAACTAGGATGATGATGGACTACTAACTAACTACACGTGCACATGCAACTGAAGGTACAACCAAACAAGTATTTGTAAGATATTTCTTTGTCGAGTGAGGTAATCTTAGGACAAATAGAAGCTGAAAATGTGACTGCATCTAGTAGATATGATAAGCAAACAAGGACCAGATATGAAAAAGTCAAAATAAAATTTCGTAGACGCATGAAATTGTTTATTTCCGAAGGAGGATCATGTTGTTATGATGATGAGAGCATAGGAAACATAGAGGTTCCACTCAGGTATAAGCATCTGGTGAAACAATGGGTACCTAAGGAACTACCTCATATAGATGCTGACCTCGTTGTAAACAATAGGACATATCGCATTGCACCATCCACACTGCATGGATTGGGGCTATTTTCCATGCATGGAATAATTATAAAATACAATACATTCATTGAATTGATGGACTATGCCCGACCATGTTACAATTATAACGATTGTATCCGGCTGGTCCTGTACATACGAAGTATGAGGAGATATGCACTCGCCGCAAATTATATACAACTAATAAACAAGGATAAAAATAAGGGAGTGACTATCTATATTGATGGAATAACTAAATCTTCTGGCAATATCGCAGGGTTTATAAAAATCACACAACCCGAGACAACAAACAAACAACCAAATTGCATATATGAGGGACGTGAAGAGAATCAGGTAGTCATGTGCGCAATAAAAAAGATATCTCCCAAGAAAGAGTTATTGGTGGATCACCATTTGAATCAAATAGAAACATTGAATAATAGTGTGAAAGTTCTTATGCAACACCTATTTAAGAAACCTCTACTTATTGCATTATATTTTTTTATTATCTTTAACATTCTTGTAAATATTATCTTTAACATTGTTTTTTTGTTATCATTAACAATTTTTTAAATATTTGGGGGTTCTAATTATATTATAATGTGGAAGGATGATTGTGGAAAAGTGCTAGCCGCAGAACATGTAAATGATAATCAATTTCCACTTTCATTTCATGGTATTTTTATTATTTTCATATATAATTTTATTGAAATAACATTGTTTTTGTTGAAATTATGAGTAGTCGGCAGGCCATGTTGATCATGATTCTGTCAATGAGGAGGGGTTTTATTCAACCATTGATCTGATGGTCTTAATAAAAAAAAAGATCATTACACCTAACAAGGAAATTGCTATCTTCTTAGATCGTCCAAATCAAAATCCCGACGTCAAAGAAAAGATCAAGCTCCTTATGCCACAACTTAACACATATAAGGAAATAACCATAATTTAAAGTGTTTTTTTTTAATGTACTCATATGTTCAATTGTGATACTTTGTTCTTTAACTTTTACATTATCTCACGAAAAAACATTTTGTTAGGGTCCTAACCCACACATAGGTAGAACAATATATTCGGATGTAATAAAGGTCAACATTAATAATGCCTTGCAATAAAATAGAATAAGTCGAATGTAAGAAGACCTAATAGAAGATTCTGCTTCTAGAAGGATCTTCCTGTAGATGCTTCTTTTGATATACATATTTTGTATAAATAGGAGTCGAGGATATGAGAACCCTAGCTTGGATATTATTGTAATAGAGCTCTGCTCAACTGGAGGTTGCCCCCTCGAAGAGGCCTGTGAACATTGGTCTCAGAATAAAAGTGTTATTTATGTTGTTATTCTTATATCATTTTAGTGTTATTGTGGTGATGGTTCTGGTTATATTTTGGTTATTCTTCCATTTCTATCATTTTATTTATGTTTTGCATACTTTTTATACCTGGTATATTACAAGTGGTATCAGAGGACTTTCCTCGACAGAAATTATGGGTTAATTTTTTTTCAAGGTAGACACGTATTTCGGCGTATTTAAGCCACAGAGATCTATATTTACACACATAAACCCACAGTTGAGGGATTCACACACACAAGAAATACAAGTGGTACTTAAGTGCACATCTGTTGGCCACCCTTGTAACCCCTGTTGGTACCCCTTCAAGTGCTAGCGCATCAAACAACACCTGTGTACGGATCGACCTAGATTACCTAAATCCCTCTTTAGATAAATCGATCAGCTGCCTGACTGTTATAGTGCCACCAAGAACAACACTCGGGAAGATACTCTCTAGTACATGGGTAGTCGGGTAGTATGGATAAGGGCACAGTCTAGCCTCCTTAGTTAGTGCCCTGAGATATTGGTCTGAGTACTACTGTTGAACCCCGCACGTATATCTGAGAGCTATAGAATAGGGAAAACCCTTGTATGTAGAAACCTTGAATACCTAACCCTTGGGGACATAAACATAAAAAAATTAAAATAGACAATATCTATTGTCACGCAACTATGTTCGGGTTGCCAAATCATTACACATTTCTTCTTAGTTAAGTCTGGAATTTTTTGCACCATTATTTGAGAGCTATTCCATTGGATTCATCTCTTCACCCTTATCACATTCATACATATCATTTTTAAGAAAAAAATTTGACCCAACCCACCCCATTTCAGTTCCCTCATCATCATGGCCCATACCCGTAGCCAAGACTGGGAATCTCGTTTCAATACCTTGCAATCTAATTTCACCGAGACCCAACAAGAAGTGAAACAACTCAGTGCCAATGTTTTCAGCATAAATACAACCATGCAGTCCTCAATGGAGGAAATCAAACAAGACCTAACTACCCATCTTGAATCTATTGTTTTGACGCTTGATGCAGGAGCCAGCCCACATTAGCGCACACATTCAATGGGAAGATGCGTAGCCTCATTTTCAAATTTGAGATTTGAATGTAATTAATGTTGTAGGTTGTTGAGTCATGGAGCCGTGCCTTTGCATAGGCATTAGAGTAGATAGCCTTGAATGTTTGTAAGGCTGAGATCTAGATATGATTCTGGACTAGACAGCCCATTCAATGTAATTGAATAGGGTAAGTAGATTAGAGGGAAGAGCTCAAAGATCCCCCTCATGTAAAAGATAGGGAGATATTCTTTGTATTATGATAGGAAGTTGGAAAATAGAGAGAGTAGAGAAGGAGTCGAGACTCTGTTAAAGTTCGTGCTCAGAACACCTTTGTAAAGAGGCATTTTATTAATACAAACAGAAGTAGTTTTTCTTGCATATTATCTATGTTGTGTGAATGTCCTTATGTGCTCTTTATATGCTGTAGATATATGTTGTAGGTATGCATTTGCAGGGGTTGTTTGATTTCATGGTTAGAGGTCTTTGAGGCTTCACACCAGGAGGGTGTGACAGAGTGCTGCAGGTTCTGATAGCCGTGCACAGAGAGTGCATTTCTGAACTCTGCGGATTCAGACAAAGGAGTGCCAGGAGGGCACAGTAGCTGAAATCATTGGCTCAGAGGAAGACCTCAAGGTTGTTGAATACCTTGGAGGTAAGGTTGTGTATGAGAGACACAATTGCAAACAGAATCTCTGAGGAGTTCTGTAAGGCTTTGCTAGGAGGGCATTGAGCACAGGAACCAAGTGCACAAAGGAACTCTGTTATGAGTTCAATAGGAAGATAGAATCACTATGGGATTCTGCAAGAGCTCTACCAAGTGGGCATTAAGCATATGCACAGGGTTGCTGAACACCCTGCAGAATTAGCAAGAGGTTGCTTGAGAGAAGGAGTGTCAGGAGGGCATCATAAATTCTCCATCTAAAGGAGAAGGAAAAAAGGACTGAGTTCCTTAGAATTCTGAGTAATGGGAAAGCTCAGAAGGGATAGCACCTTCCTGTGTGTAGAGACTCTGGAAGGAGTGCAGGATTCGTGGAAACCTCTTAAGGTTTCAGAGAAAGTCAAGCTTAGGAGGGCGAGCGCTTATACGCACGGATTCATAGCTGCAGGGGTGTTGTTGGGAAAAACACCCTACGGACTAGCAAACTAGGGTCATACTTGCATGCAGATTTTGACCGAATAGAAACTACTTTTTTACCTACAACCCAATATTTAAACCCCTTTTTCACAGTAAATGCATGGAAAAGGACCACCAACCTTATTATCGGTGTTCGATGTAAATCCTCCGTTGCTCTTCAATTACTTTCTTGCACTGCTCCTTCCACAGATGACCTGCACTCAAGACAAACAACAACTATGCATGCATGCTACTTCTATACTAAAGGGTTAGAAATCAAGCATAAATTAATCAAACCATAGACAATTCATGCATTGGTATAGGAAAAGTATTCTTTTTATTACTGAAAGTGAATCAACTTACAAAAAAGATGAGACCGGCCACCGCTCCTTGAACCTGATCCTGGGCTCCTCTTCCTCTGTCCTTCAACTGCTTTGCATTAAATCTCCTTTGGCATTAGGAAAGGCTAAAGGGTTGGGACAATGGATTACGTAAATGGGCAGAGTTTCTTTGCTATATTTTTTCCTCTTCCAAATGGTACCTCTACCCATTCTTTTATAGGCTAGAAGGAGCTAGGGTTTTGGACGAACCCTCGGCCATGCATGGATGAGAGTTTCAGTTAACTGACCAATAGATTTTTTTTCCGTTGGCAAATTTCCTTTTTTTGTGCTTTATTAGGTACACACGGGTTGTTGTGAGTTAGCCAGTGTGCAAACGCATGCAGTAATGGGTTAGGGCACGTGGGCCTTGACACGAGGATTTTCAAAGAGTTTTTCAACAGAGTTTTGGCAAAGAAGGGATATGAATTGGCCTGATGCCAGGTAAGCATGTGTGGTGAAATTTAGGGTTATAACAGATGCCCCCTAATGTGTGAGGTTAGAAGAGAATATGATGACCGAAATACATTACCAATCTTTACTGATGTGCCGAACGATTGATCCCAAGGATCAAGAACCAAGAGGTGTCGTCTACAAAATAAAAAATGCCTCACCGAGGCGGGCATACCCATGCTCAGGATAAAATAGAACCATGGATACCAATCAAATACACTGTAGATCCATGTCAAATAACTATAAAGAGTATCCGCGAATAATACACAATGGAGCTACATCTCGAAATCAGAAAGATATACAGATAGAGTATCCATCTTCCAGAAGCTGATTTAGCCTGATGGATGGACTTCAGAACTCGAGAGCTTCAAAATTTTCTTAAACTTGGGTAGGAGTGTAATATGAGTGTATGACTGCACTACCCAGAGGTCTTCGATGGCTCGTTGGTTATGGACTTGATAATATTGATGATCGGACTGAAGGCTTCAGTGATTTCAAACAAGGACTTGATTGGACGTTCAGGATGGTCGGGTATGCAGACACGAGACATATTGTAGAGGGGCCGACTCTGGCTTAGTGAAAAACTTCCCTTGGACAATAGCACGACAAGTGATAAGACTCAGGCAGCATATATGTTAATCATAAGTCTACGAAGTAGGAGGCAATGCAAACTCTCCATATGTTTGGAAGAATAACCAAACAATGGAGGACACAACTCTATATAGTGAGAAAATCTTCCTAAGGTCATACTACATCCCATCATCTGATGATCAAATGGACAGATGTGCTTTATCCAAGGGCAACTCATTATGCTGCCAATAAAGAAAATACTTTTCCCATCCTCTTTTTGGGGTATATTTGATTTTTTTGTTCTTTTCGATAATTATGGAAAAAGAATAAAGGAATATTACATTACAATGGAGGAATGAGTACTGCAAACATACGAGCTCAAGGCACAAGGACAAGACTGATGTTCTGGTAAAATGATACTCGGGGAAAATCCTTCAGCAGCCAAAGGTGTTAAGACGCAGAAGCAAACTGTCATAAGGATGGTGAATAAGGTATGAAAATGCAGTTGATAGAACACACAATGGTAACGTCCTTCGATGTAAGTTTAACGAGCCTACAGAAGGTAAGCTCAGTGGTTTTTCATATTTAGAGAGTTTGAAAAAGCATAAAAGGAGACTCTTCTAGGGTACCTTTTTCGACAATAGTCTAGTCGGTTCGAAAAAGGGATAAACTAGCACCGATTATAAGTCAATTCAAAACTATTATAACGAGTGTGACAAGGACAAGATCACTCGACTATTTTTTCACTTTTAAGGAGTCTGAAAAAATCTTAACTATGGACTCCGTCAGGAATATTATTCTGGACCAGTTTAACGAGTGTGAAAGAATAAGGTCACTCGACGATCTTTTCAATTTTAGGGAGTCTGAAAAGAGCTTAACTATGGACTCCGTGGGGGTTTCTTTTTCGTAAATTTAGTCCCTCAGGCCTGAAAAAAGAATAAAATTATACCTGAGAGTACTCTTCTAAAGAATGATAATTCGATAGAGTATACCTTTGTTTGTAAAATTGACCGTCCAGACTGAAAAAGGGGTAAACTACCGCCGGACAGACGTGACTTCAAATTTCAGTTTAACGAGCGTGAAAGGCCACAAGATCGCTCAACAATCTTTTCATTTTTAGAGGGTATGAAAAGGGATTGAAAGGAGACCCGTTACTTTTTGGGAGTCTTGAGGGTGAGAAAAAGAGTGAAAAAGACTCATGCAAATGAGGCTCAAACTCATATTCAGCAAAGACTATACGGACTCTCGAGCCTACAGTGTTTTTAGAACCGGCATGGACACCATAATGCAACCATGACCTACCTAGGGCATCCATGTTTTGGTAAGCTCTACCACCAAGTTGCGACACATCTAGAGCAGATATGACGGTTTTGTGTCACAACCTAATGGGATCGATCCTATAGCAGAAGAAAAAGACAACGAGATGCAAAAGTTGGGGTGGTAACCTAACCTATATGCTCAAGTTGATTTTNAAAAAAAAAAAAAAAAAATTATGGACCGTCAATATTTTCTCAAAACTCAAAAAAAATAAAAAAATGTCCCAATACCCGATCAAATCCCTCCCATATAACTCCTAGATCACTCTAAATGGTGTTTGGTATAAAGAAACTGATAAGGGAGGCCCAAAAAGTGACAAAAAGAGGCCAAAAAGTCTATAAATAGAAGCTGGCAGCTCATTATCACCATTGTTGATTTGGAAATTGACTCTCGAGCCAAAAGACCCCCTTTGCCAAAAATAGTGATTCCGGGAGCTACAGTGGACGAAACGAAATTCTGCTTGGACCAAGTAAGTACAAACTCCCTTATCTAGTTATTCAATACTTCAATTTCGTTATTTAGTTTATTTTTTGGGTGGGCGTCCACCTTAAAAAGGTCGGCCCTAGGTACACGCGGGTTGTCTCTGGACAGGCCACTTGTACATTTGGGCAGAGTAAAGTCTTCCTGCATGTACACGCGACTGTCACCTCTACAGCCCGTGTGTACTCCCCTTTTATGATGAAAAAGAAAACTAAAAGGAAGTATTGACCCTCCTCTACCTTGTTGTGTTGGTAGGATGTATGTCCAGTGGAGGGAAAGGGAGCATGAGGCAATCAGTGAGTTGGTTGTAGAAGATCCGAATGTCATGGACGTGTTAATGCAATGCGGTTTACTCAAATTCTTTTTATGTCCATTTATGCGCGCACAACCAAGGCTACTGAATGCCTTGATTGACTATTGGCACCCTGATGCAAAGGCATTTATGCTAGAGGGGCAATCACTGGTGCCCACCACCGAGGATATCTATTTTCTAACTGGCCTCTCAAGGGGAGGGGAACCAGTCAACTTCCGGATGTTTCCTGCGGGGCCGAGCAAGATCTCAGAATTGATAACTGAGCATTGTGAGGTTGGGCTCCCAGGTACCCATTAGCACTATTACTAACTTAGTGTTGTAGACTATATTGTTACTGATTGGGAAAATCACTGGCTCAGTAGCCTTGCATCAGGCGTCACGCGCACAGATGAACTCTGCCATCCAGTGAATGAATGCACAAAGTTTTGACTGGAGTACCACACTGCTCGAGTGCATGAAGAGGCAGTTGACAGATTGTCGACAGAGGACACAGAGGAACTTCAGGTTTGGGACCATCACTACTGCATTTGGGTCAAATTCCGGCGGCGTGTTCGATGCAATTGCCAATTTCTATTGTCGGAAGACCGTCAAACCTCGGACCCCCTCAAACGTCGTTTCACATGACGTCATTTTTCCGACGACCTAGTTTTCGTCTGTATTGCGATGTTTCAAATGTGGCAAGAGATACGTTGCAAACATGGCAAGACCGACATTTCAAACGTGGCAAGACCAACGTTTCAAATGTGGCAAGAGAGACGTTGCAAACGTGGCAAGACCGACATTTCAAACGTGGCAAGAGAGACATTGCAAACGTGGCAAGACTGACGTTTCAAACGTGGCAAGTGAGACGTTGCAAACGTGGCAAGTGAGGTGTTTCAGACGTGGCAAGAGAGACGCTTCAAAGGTGGCAAGACCGATGTTTCAAACGTGGCAAGTGAGACGTTTCAGACGTCTGAAACGTGGCAATAGAGACATCTAGAACGTGGCAAGACCGACGCCTTGAAGGTGGCAAGTTCTTGTCTAGAACGTGGGAAGAGAGACGTCAAGAGGTATCATCTCTGACGTGGTTTCTATGGGAGTGACACTCCAAAATGTTGCAATAGCGACCTTCTTGTAGGTATTTAAAAAAAAAATACAATATCAATACTAAGAGGGAAAGGTACATTAACCTTTGCTAAGATACTAGCCATATCAATATTTAAATCTATATCATCGGTCTATATTTAAGAAACTCATATTTGTTTATTAACAATTTATCCTCTTAGTTTATGTATCCATTAGATACAGTGTTCTTAACACTTTCATATCTCTGTAGCTACTAGGTGGCATTGGTTCTTTTATTTCAATCTTAAATAATGACCTAAGATTTTTTTGCTAATATTTA